>JAUPMG010092783.1:0-12513 GCA_031762675.1 Pachysandra terminalis
CAGCAAACCCATGTCCGAATCGCGTGTCCATATGTGTGGACACAGATTCAGAACCGGACACATCACAGATTCGTCATGATTCGGCTAACAGCTGAATCCAATAAGGAAAAAAAATCTGTGTTTCCAAATTGAAGGAGAAAATGAAAAGAGTAAAGAAGGAAAAGATATCTCCCGAAGTATGTAATAAAGATCAGAAGAGGAGGAAGAAGCCAAAAAAAAAAAAAAAGAGAGGCGAGAGAAATCTATAGCCTGAAATCTCCAGTATCTTTCTTTGTAGCCGAGCCAGAAATCTTGTTTCAATGTAGAGAACACGTTTAGGTTGGTTTTACTTCGTCCCTTTCCTTAAGAAAGAAGGTTTTTGGTCAAAAGACTGAAATAGCCTTCATCTTAAATATAATTACGGCTATCTTTTTCAAAAGTATCTCATTCAAAATTATAAATTGGTCCTTTCCATCCAAATCATTAAAAAGGTAACCTTTCTATTAATATCAAGTATTATTTACAATAATTTATAATTTTATCTTCTAAAATATTTTATTTTTGTTATCACAGTTATTTGTAAATAAATTTAACGATGCCCCGAATCCTTGAATCCTATTTTTTATGGTTTGCTGAATTCGACACCTCGTATATGTGTTGGACTCCGACACACATACCTGTACCTATGCAACATAGCCTAATACTATACACTTTTACCAATCAAAAAATAACCCTGAATTTCCGTTCAGAGGGTACTAGTGTTGATTGGTATGGCTACTTAGACTGCTAGCCTCAAATGATAGGTATGGCCCTTTGATCCCTTTTTTCCCAATATTGAGGTAGTTTAGCTTAAGGCTTAGAAAGGTTGTTTTTTGCTACTGCAATCCCTTCCAAGGTGGACTTTTTCATGTGGTTGGAAGCTCTTGGCAAAATATTGACCATTTGTTATCTTCTGTCTAGAAAATGGAACATTCCAAATAGATGTGTTCTGTGCCAGGTGAAAGCAGAATCTTTTGATCGTGTGCTTGTGCATTGTCAGATGGCATCGAGATTTTGGTCATTTTCCTCCCTCTAAGTTTGAAATCGAGTGGCCAATGCCTAGAGTTTGGAGCTTTTTTATTAGGGTTGAAAGTGGGGGAGAGGACAGCACTTTTGTGGGACATGTGCCATTTGTTTGCCGATCTATTTGGAAGGAGAGGAACTGCAGAATCTAGAGGGTGTGGAACATAGCCACATCGTTATTCAAAGAAGAATCCTTTCACTTTTTTCCATTGGGCATCAATTCTTTTTTTGCCTTTTGTAAATGATTGGAATACTTGTGGGACATGTTTTATTTTTGCATTTCGTAAATGGTTGGAATACTTGTGGGAATTGTAAGTAGCTTGGAAATGTTAGATTTCGTTTTACTAGCCCCATTGTCTAGTCTTCATGTACATGAGGAATAGACCTTTCATTATTACTTATACGTTAATAAAATATTACTTTTATCAACCAGGAAAAAAATATCCATCTGATATAAAGGTTAGCTCTCTGATGTCCAGAAGAGTCTTGGATGAGATGTTTGTATTAAAATTAAGGTATTAAGATGGCAAAAGGAATTCTGGTCTGCCTCACCAGTCTTGGTGAGACATTGATGTTTTTGGTACATGGAATGATATGATCTGGTACCCTTTGGATAGGCCATATCGATGGGTCATTCCATGTAGATCCCACTAATACACATGCCTGTCATTTTCTCGTGTAATAGCAGCCGTCAAGTTTTTTTAATATTTTTTGAGCTATCTACAAAAAAGACATTAGATAGAGGGGATACTTTTTGCCATGTGACAATTGTGGTTGAAACTTGTTATGGAAGTGGGGTCATATCTTACACTTGCATGACCGAGGTTCACCCAATCAGATTCCACTTGTGAAATCTGCGTTTTAACTCTGCATGTCGCACCAGTCTACCTGACTCGTACTAAGAATAGTCCAAACTTGTGCTTAGACCTCAAAATTTTTATGCAATTGGAATACATTCCTCTGAGCAGCATAAGGTGTGGCATGGTGACCAGAAGTGCAGGGTCTTATGCCCAAGTAGGCAAGTACACAATATGTGCGCATAGAACAGTGATACAGAGGACTAATAGATTGACAAAAAAGAACTCTGGTCCTACTCAAATTATTGAGACATGGAACAGGTGCCGAGTCACATTCTTCTGAATTTGAATCAAGTTTAAATACCTATCTTCGAAGGTTTTTCGATTGCTGTCCTTCAATATTCGGCAACCAATCTCAACAGGATTGATTCTCCAGATAAGGTTACTGCACCCTCAATGCATTGCTTGGTTGAAATACCTTAAGGGTTGGTTTGGTTAGATGGAAGAAGGATTGAAAGGAAAGTAAAAGAGCACTTTCCTTTCCATCGTTTCCCCTTCATTTTAAGTGGAAAAGTTTGAGGGAGTTTTCATTAAAAATACAACATTTTTGGAAAAGTACTTTCCAATGGGCCCGCACTTTCCAATGAACCAAATGCACAGATTTTGTTGGAAAGTTGATTTTCCTTTACTTTCCTACAGATTCTAGATAACCTAACACAGCCTAACAGTATTTGGAATCCTTCTCTGAATTGTAAAACCATCTCTGTGGTGTTTTCATTTACTTGGGAATGTGCCTTTGTTGATATGAACAACTCCATTGTCCATCTTGGTAATCATAATTGAATTGCATCCTGTGTCTGCCATCATAATTTCTGTTTTATATCCGCTACTTGGGAATTTTGTTACATCATCAATTATCAGTGCAGTGTGTGTGTATGTTTTTTTTTTTTTTTTAAATTCACCTTAGCAACTACCATATCTTGCCTTTGCCTTATGTAAGGGGTAAGAGCAATCTTAGACGGCTCTAGTTGAGAGAAACTAGAATTGTAGGTATATCTATGAGAGGAGCTTTTGGTCTAAATTGTTCTTGTTCCATATTTTTTTCTTATCAATCTGGAATGAGGAGAGCGCTCTGCATTTCAATTTGCTGTTGGTACATGGTTTTTACAAATACTTCAAAGCTAATATCTACAAAGGGGGGAAGACAAGCCCCTTTTAAAACCCTGAATGATAGTCATTTTCGGCCTCGTCTGGATAGCACAAGTTGCATACGGGCCCTGGTGCAATGGTAATTTGCCTGATAAAAGCAAATGATGTGATTGGGAATGAAACAGAGTGTTTATAGTCGTCTGGTTTAAGTAGTTCCGAAGTAATATTTATATTTTTATAGGAAAGCATGGTGTTCAGTGGGTTAGGTTGAGGATGGATTTTCCTGGTCGCTAGTTCAACCGATCAGCAACTTTACCAACTTAGCCAGCTAGCTAGCTAGCACCCTCAATTTTGTGGCTGATGGAAGTTTTTCTCACTAAAAGATGAATTTGTAACTGAAAAGAAAGGTTTGAAAAACAGAAATTGAAGTGTTTTTCTGTTCTGTTAGTAATATATTTCAGTATTTGTTTTAGGAGGTGTAGAGAGGATGATACAGTTTGGGTTGGCGTATGGTTTCCTGTTAGTTCTTATACTGGAACTCTCACTATTATTTACACTTTCACTACAAATGTAACTGTCACTAGTTTTCATTTTTTATTTATTTTGTAGATAAAAAATATGAGTTTCCATAATTCTTGCTGAAATTGTGGCTGAAATTAAATGTCAATTACATTTAATCATTTTGGCTACATTCCTAGATAATCACTCTCTTATTTAGGGTGCTGATGTTATTGACATCAGGAACTCTATCATTTCTTTCTTGTACCAATGTGTAATAGAACATATTAGGAGCTTGCTTTTTACCACTTCATTGTATGTTTCCCGACTCTAAGTGAGCTTTATTTTATCATTTTTACCTTTTGCTGTTTGTTGGTTTTCATGGTCATTTTTGTTGCTACCTGCATGAATTGCACTAGTTTCGTTGGCATAATCTAAAAAATGGACGAGTACCTTCCAAAAAAAAAAGGATGGACGAGTATAGCTGCAATAAGGATGTCAGAACAGATGATTGGAAAGACTTGAACAGAAAAATTCGATCAGCCCATTGAAAAAAACCTAAAGGCAGCCCCTATAGGATATAAAATTAGGAAGAGCTGTCTAAGAATATGTACATTATGTATATATATGTACACACACACACACAAATGCCTGTCTTTGGGGTGGGTTGGAGTCCACTTAAATGACACACTGGAAAATAATGGAAAGGATTTGAAATGTTGCACTCTAATAAAATAAATGACTGGATGAGTAACTCCAGATAGTTGGGTCAAAGCCTGGATTTTGATGATTAGGTTGGGGCACTAGACCATGCCTAATGTTCAACCTTTCAATTTGTTTTTTAATTATTATTATTATTTTTTATCCCCTTGCACAGTGTGTTGATACTGGTCAGATTTGGAAATTGTATCAATGTGATCTTGATATAAATTTACCACCTAGGCAAGATACAATCTTCTGTCTGTTTTCATTACAGCTTTCTGTGATTCGGTATTCTTGTCCTTCATATACCTTTTGCTACATCCAGGTTGCTATCCCCGTGGTTCCAACTATCAGAGTGCTGGTTACTTTCACGAAGTTTGAAGAGTTACAGCCAACGGATGAGTTCTGCACACCTCCTTCGAGCCCTCGTACTTCAGGTCGAGAGAGCCCCGCGATGTTTCAGTCCTCAAATTCATCGTGGCTTCAGTGGATAAAAGCCCCTTACCACAACCGTCAGAGCTCTTCTACGACTGGACTTTGCAGTCGGGTAGAGGATATTCAAGACCCTTTTGCAATTCCATCAGATTATACATGGATTACAGTTGAAGCAAAGAAAAAGAAGATGCAGGAGAAGAAGAGCAAATCCAAGAAGGGAAGAGGTCAAAAACAATGAAGATCCTTATGAGAATTCAGATCCACATTTTAAAGATCATTTAGCTTGGTGAGAGACCAAGGCAGCTCTGCCCTCAAGGATTTACTGAATTTGAAAGCAAATTAGTGTTTTCTTAATCCATTATACCATATGGAAAGAAAAGATGGAGCTTATTCTTGGCATTGAAGCAGATAATATTTCTGTCAGGTAAAATCCCAGAAAGCCTTTGGGAAAATGAAATTGTAATCCTCAAGTAATGTTTGCAAACAACTTGGAAATTCGTTTGGTTTTTTAGATACATTTTTTTTTTTGGGTTGGTGCATATATCAAGTGTATCACTTTGGTTATTTTCAGTGACCTTTTTCTGTTCTCTTCATTGTGTATTAATTGCGTTTTAGTTGCAGCAAATGTGCAGGTTTTGCTTACAGTTGAATAAACATCATCCATTCATCTTCATCTTCCAGCTTCATGAATGCATATTACATTGCTCTAACAATGTGTTCACCTTCATTCGGCTGTTCTTGCAACGTCGGTTGGGTATTGTTGTTATTTGTTACAGCAATATGTTTGAGTCCATCCAGGTGCAAAATTTCCAGGCAACTGAAGTCGAAATTCCCGGTGTTTCAGCTTCTTCAAAATTGGCAAGAGATGGGGAAGAGGGTGTTTCTGGGCTTCTATTCTTTTGGAAGGAAAACCTCTCTCTTCTATTGACATTCTTTGTACCCAGAATCTCTGATTTGCAAAATTCTTGTTATTGTTTTGTTTCTTTTCCTCTCTCTCTCTCTCGCTCTCTCTGTTTTTTTTTTTTCATAAATGACCGGTTTGGTTGTAGCTTATAGCTTATACAAGGACTTTTTAAAAGTAATTATGTGTGGTAGCACTTATGGGTAAGTGCTTACCCATAAGCACTAGTGGAAGCTACCCATAAGGAGAAGTTGCAGAGAGCAGCCTCTCCAAGATCTTATGCCTTAAGCTATTTCACAGCTTTAGTAATATTTTTAAAATACCTATTTTATCCCTAAACTTTCATAAGCACTTAAATAAATGTTATTTTTAAACTTTAATAATATTTTTATAATACCTATTTTATCCCTAAACTTTCATAAGCACTGAAATTAATGTATTTACCAAACTTTATTTTCTTTAAATAAGTAGTTTATTGTTGCTGTGGATAAGTGCTCCCATTGAGCAACTTATCCAGTAACTACTTATCCATAAGCACAAGCACGACCAAACGCAGCCGAATATATAGAAATCTTACTGTGTAAGGAGGCCTCCTTTTACTTCCCTCCTTCAGTGCTAAATTCTCATAATTTTAAGTTTTTAAAGAACTCAAGGGTCCACTCGTCTCGGGTGGTTCACAACTAATTAAGTTTCAAGTTCAGTTTTTTAAAATTAATAAATCTTAAAAATTATGGGTCCATTAAGTTATCAAACCCTCTTAATCTCTATTTTAGCATGAAAGTTTCACATTTTTATTCTTTCCAAAAACTCAAACCCAATTTTCTCTCCTCTTTTACACTAAAGTAGTCCCGCCTCAGGCAGCTGTTTCTCTCTCCTCCAAGTAGCGTTGAGATGGACACTTTATCTTTTTTTCTTTTTAAGTTATTTATGATATGGAAAAACCTATCTAAATGACTTTCTCTCTCCCAATTTCCTCCACTTCTACTATTTTTTAAAATTTCTCACTAAAATTATTTCCCTTTAATGACTAGCCTAATTTAAAAACTAAAATCCATCCCACTTTTTCAATCAAATGTCTCTCTCTCTCTCACTCTCTCTCTCTCTCTCCCCTACTTATTTCCCAATCTTTTCTCTCTTTAATTGATTTCTTAAAATCTCTCTCTCTCTCTCTCTCTCTCTCTCTCTCTCCTATTTCTTATTAACTCTTTTAATAACTTTATCAATTTTTTAACTTAAATCCTACATCCACGATTGTTTCCTCCACTTCTACCACTTCTTAAAATCTCTCATTAAAATTAATTCTCTTTAATAATTAGCCTAAATTTTCTTTTTCTCTCTCTCTCTGATTGATTTCTTAAAATCTCTATCTACATCCTATTTTGTATATTCTCTCTTTTTAAAAGCTATTATTAGTTCTTTTAATAATTTTTTTTTCCTTTTAAAACTTAAATCCCATATCTCACGATTTATACTCTTATAAAATAATTTTTGGTAGGGCTAAGATTAAACAAAACTCAAATAGTAAATATTAAACTATTAAGAGATTGATTCTTATTGTTGGTGAAGTGTTATTTTGTGGGGGTGTAAAAGTAATAAATTGTGAAGATAAATACGATATTTGAAAATCGAAGATATTCTTCCTATTTTGCTTAAAATAAGAAATTTAGAGTGGAGTTAAACATTTTTTAGAGATATTGTTAGAAGGTGTGTATCCAAAAGCGTGGTGGTTAGGTCACTCATGGCCATGGACCCGTGTGATGTGAACAAACCAATACCTCGCAAAAAGATGAGAAAAAATAGAAACTTGAAAAAATAAGATAAACATAACCCTAAATATTACAACTTTTAATCATAAAAAAGAGCAGATGAACCCTAAACCATAAAAATTAAACTTAAAATCTTAAAAATAATAAACCCTTACAAAAACGATAAGCCTAAAAACCTCGAAAAAACCCAGACGAGTGCTACAACGTAAAAAAAAGCATGAACCCTAAAATCCTAAAGCAAGATGAATCCTACATTCCATGTGTGACACTTTAGGTATTAACTGTGTATGTTTCCCTTTTATGTTGTCATTTAAAAAGTTTTTATCCATTTAAAGTATTTTTATTAAAGAGGTGAAACCGCTTAAACATGTTTCCGGTTGTATCTATCACCACATTCACTATTCTATTGTGGGAACGTATATAAGTTCTCAACAGGTGACACAACGGGATGGTTTTTGATAAACCCTAAGTTGCCCTTATAAGAATCCCCTATGCCTAAGCCACCCTAACCCGATTGGGCTAATATTAGGATGCGTCAAAGTGACCTAGATGAAACATTTATTATAAGTAAATATTTTTTAAGTTAAAAATATAATGTTTTGACATACGCAGGTGACGTAACTGGGTGGGTTTTGAAAACCCTAATCCACCGCTATAAGACTTCCCCTGTAACTAACCCAGGTCGGTATTAGGATAGGTGAAGAATACCAAGATGAAATATTTATTAAAAGTAAATAATTTTTTTAAGTTAATATATATAATTTTATGTCATATTTAAATTAAATATATAGTTTTTAAGTTAAATAGTTGAATGGCAACGAGGCAGATTAGGATCGGGTAGAGCCAAACCCCAACCTACTCTTATAGGAGTCTCCTCGATATCTAACCCACTCCCTAACCCGATTGGGTCAGAATTGGGGTGGGTCAGGTAGACACAGTTGAGATATTCATTATAAGTAAATACTTTTTTAAGTTACTATATAATTTTTACATATTTAATTATTAAATATATAATATATATATTGTTAACTTTTTGGGGTCGGGTGGACCCTAGATAGCTCAGATTGATTGGAGTTCACAATTTATCGAATTCAGGTGTAAATGATCACTTAGGTAGTTCAATTAATTTCAGAAATAGACCTAAAAGTAAAATTTTAATAATGATCTACCCAGAATGGATAGGGAGATTTAGTTAAGAGAGCGGAAAGGTGTTAAGCACCCACTCCTTTCCGGTTCAACTGATTACATAATTTAATTTTATTTGGGCCAACTAAATAAAATCCTAAAATCTAAGCTTCTTAGTCCAACTATAAGAAAACATAACATAACTCGAACTTAAGATTTGGTGGCAAGACATATACGAGAAACAAAGTTACCATCGTTGATAAAGTAATAAAAAAAATAACACCAATCTGATTGAGCAACGTGATGCTTGAAGAGCAAAAATAAAAATTATCAAGAGAATTCGTTCATGTTATTTGTAACAATGATTAAATAAATATATATCTTTAACGGATCTCATATGAATACAAATCAAAAGGTCCTAAGATTGTTCATGTATTAGAAAATAACCATCATGATAAATAAACCTTCAACATGAAGGGAATGTCTTTGAGCAGCAACTACATTAGACTAAACTGAGTTGAATATTGGATTGAACGAAGAATAATCCCAAAATGAGTAACTTTAATCAGAACGTGATTCCTCTTCTTTTTTCCTATTTTTTTGTTTTTTTGTTTTTGTTTTTCATCGAACGAATTTTCATTTTTATTTGTTTTTTTTTTGGGGGAATTTTTTATGGTAAGGTACATGCACATTTTGCATATACATTTTTAGTGGTTTGAATATGTCATTTTATGGTATGCACATGCTCTTTAGAAGTTATTATGTCTTAGTGATTTTTTTTCAGCTTAGTGGTTTGCCCAAAATTAGGCTTGTCAAAGGGTCGGATTCGGACCGGATCGCAACTGATCCGAGTTCGATCCGACAGCAAAATCCGAAAATCCGAATCGATCTGAAATCCGATGGATCATGAAATAGGTTATTCGAATTCGATCCGATAGTGAAATCGGAATATCCGAATCCGATCCGATCCGATCACCTGTAAATTGTATATATATATATATTAATTTTTTTTCATTATAAATTATAATCGGACCGGATCGAATCTTTATTGGATCGGATCACTAAACATCCGAGTTCAATCCAATTATATTTCAGATCGGATCGGATCACTAAAATCCTTTACCGAATCCGGCATTATCGGATCGGATCCGGATCATGATCCGGTCTGTTGACAGGCCTACCCAAATTGCCTTTACAAAGTTTCAAAATTGCATTGTAACCCTCCTCATACATTTTGCATCATTCAAACCCTTCTCTTAACTTTCTCAGTTTTTTTTTTTCAGTTTGCTTTTTGCTGCCATTTGAGAACAAACTAGGCTTTCTTCGTGAGATTTGGGAACGAACTCAACATTTCTTTGTGCGATTTGGGAACACGAACAACGTTTCTTCCTTGGGAACACAAGATCAAACAAGCAAGTAGGTTTGGGTTTTCTTTTTTCTTTTTTTAATTTGATTCTTTTATTGACCCTTATTCTTTTGGAATTTGATTGTTCTTTCTAATTTCTTTGGTTAATGAAAACTATATAGAAAATTTTGATTTTTCTTTCCGATTCTTATGCGATTTGTGAGTGAAATCTTTTGAATGTATTCCATCTATTTTACTCGTTCAATTGATTGTATTCTCGAGTCTGAAAATACTATAGCAATGAAGATTTGTTCCTGTTTTGCACCTGGGACTAAAGGCTTGAAGATGAATGTGTCAGGTTGATTTAGAATGGTTGAGATAATATGCTTACTGAAATTCAGATTTCTAGTGCAAAATTTTTATTTTTTTTTCAATTAACCTTTCGTTCTTGTTTTGTTTAATTTCTATCTATTTAGAATCATATTAGTTTTGTTGGATTTTTGGATTTTGTTTATTATTATTAATAAATATTCTAGAGTGAGAAGACATGTATGATCATTTTTGGGCATGTATTGCAATTTGATCTCATGGACAAGTATTTCACCTTTTGATGATGTGGGTAATATATTAGCTTTTTCCTGTTGTGATGACTGAAGGAGCTAGGGTTTGGAATGTCTAAAGCTTTGAATCGGTTATGACTAATTATTTATTTATTGGCAGAAGTATAGGATGACGTCCATCACAGAAAACAGATGACGGGTCCATCATAGAAAACGGTGTTATGTTATTGTCATATCGATGGTGTCATTGTAAGTAATGGGGATGGATCACTTTTATATGCATCTGGTCGTATTGATGCTTTCCCCATTACCGAAGAAACACGATATGAGGACTTCGTGTCAAAAATTAGAGGGCTGAAAAATTTAAACCATGCTCGTGTCAAGTAGGGCCTTGTAAGATTCGAACACCGAGAAAAGAGAAATTATATGGACATCGATTTCACTTGTGTCCTAATTCAACGGCGAGTGGTTCAAATGATAACATTGCATATTAGAATTTCTTTCTCCATCAAAATTCATTTTAAAATTTTTTGTAAGTTACCAATCATGGTTGTTGACATTTTGCATGACTTGACGTCAAGGACTCTTGCGTTGATACGACGGATAGTGTGAGGAACCTTGTTCAGAACGATGCCATCAAGGCGAATATTATAAAGTGTATGATTGAAACAGAAGTGAAAGCTTCTGAAAAAGTAGCATCATTTGGATGAAAGGTTTTGGACGAGTTTCAAAAATTAAGTTTGAAAGACTGATGAAAAATTATATGTATAACTTTATATGGACGTGTCAATGTTTTGGAAGGTTAATTTGAGTGGTTAACAATGTTCTTATTAAACTTGTACTTTATATAGAACATACCATTCAAACAGATTAAGTAAGAATTTCATATTTACATACCTCTGGAACAATATTTCAAATTCTCTTAAAACAGGAATTTGTACAGAAATTGTTAAAAATATTAACAACTTGTTGTAGTTTACAACAAGTTGGGATATTTTTATCAGACTGTAATAGGATTTCTTCAGAAATTGTTAAAAACAAATAACAATTTTTGGACGTTTACAACAACGTGTTATATTGTTTAACAAATCATCAACAAAGTGTACACCTATGTAAAAAATCATCAACAAAGACAATCGTACACCTATGTAAGAATCACCAACAAAGTGAACACAATTTTTTTTTTGGAAAAGATAAATTCAGAGATTCTTTTAATAGACTGATATATTTACATGAAGATTACAGTTAGTTGAGCCCACACTCAAACAAAATAAGGGCAACATTACAACTGTTAAAACAAAAGCCATGATAGCAGATCCAAAAAAGAACTATCCCAAAACAGCATCAGCAACAAATGCTTCAAAAAACCACCACCAGAAGTAAGAGCTCCATAGCAGCAACAACAGTAAGTGTTGTTTCATAAACATACAAGAAACAAATTATTACCAAAACAACTTGTAATAAATAGTTACAATTTATAGAATGTGAGAACAAAAAAAATACAAGCCACGTAAATAGCATACCAATCCAACCACAATGTGTTCATAATACCCTAAGATGTAATCCAACCTATACTAGACCCTACAACAAAGCTTTCACCACCTCAAATTGAAATGATCGAATATGAAATAATCACTTCCTTTTTATTTGAAATACCTTCCATTACCCAAAAAAAAAATAAAAAACACAAACATGAAAATCTCTAAATATGAGTGAAAGCTAAGAGAACATGCCATCTCAATCTTTGAACTCTTATGAAGGTTTTGACTTTTTGATTACATCCCCACATGTGGAACAAGCTTTAATTGACATGAAGTTGAAGTAAGAGAATAATATTCCAAATAGACAGAAATAAAACAAAACAGGAACAGGAAGTTAATTGACTTCTCTCATATAATCGAGGTTTGAAAGATCAATTTCTTTAAAGTTGATTCTACTCCTTTTAACAACGTCTTTCTATTAAAAATTTAAGTTGCCAATTACCCGTGTCTAAGAAAATCTATTATTTTATTATACTTATGTTTGCTTCCCCATGTTCCCTGACCTTATTTTCAATAGTTAATGGCCCACAATTCCTGCTATTCAAAGCCTCTAATTCTACAAGTTGTCTCTCCATATGGATGGGTAGAGCAAAAAAAAATCAACAAGTAAATAAGATATCCAGCCGTTCCAAAACTGTTGGAGATAAACCATC
>JAUPMG010092794.1:0-12513 GCA_031762675.1 Pachysandra terminalis
ATATATTAATCATTAAATACAAAATTAATGACTTGTGTAAACACAAACCGTGATTAAGTAAAATACTTAATTATTGGTATTTGATCTAAATACAAAATTAATGACTCGTGTAAATACGAGTCGTGTTTAAATCAAATACTTAGTTAGGTATTTGATTTAAATACAAAATAAATGACTCGTGTAAACACGAACCGAGTTTAAGTCAAATTATTAGTTATTGATATTTGATTTAAATACAAAATTAATGACTCATGTAAACACGCCGCCGAACTTTTATGAGCCGAGCTGAGCTTTTCTCGAGCCGAGCTTTTACGAGTCAAGCTTGAGACTTAAAAAATTAGCGAGCCTGAGTTGAACCTAAGCCTGAAATGTTTTTCTAAGCTTGAGCCGAGCTCGAGCCGAACTGAGCAAAGCTTAGCTCGTTTATAGCCCTACCTCTTAGTCCCTCGACTAAAAAGGGGTCTTTACCATTTTTACTAATGTAATCTATAAATTCTTACCTACCTTCAGAAACAATTCTCCATTTTCTTCTTCACGGATCCGTCTGACGTGACGGTGATTTTGTTGGTTCGTCTCCTCCCTTTCTTGCAAGCCTAGTTAAAGGGCTTAACTACGAATCTATTTGAAATCCAAGATTGTTGTCTTGCTCCAATGTCACACTTGAATCATTCATCAAAAAGAAAAAAGAGAAAAACACATCAAACAATTGATGAAGAATGGTGGAATACTTACCAACAATGATCATTGTCATGCTTAGACAGGTCCATGAAGATGAAAATGGAGAATCATTTTCAACGGTAGGTTAGGTTTTATAGATTACAATAATAAAAATGATAAAGATAAAATAAGACCCATCTTTCGTTAAGAGACTAAGAGGGATATTTTAGACCTAAGGCTTATCCACTTTATTTAAGTCATTCAATTCTTTATAAGGGGTATATCAATCAATAACTCAATGTCGTTAGTTGACCAACCCCCTTAGGTTTCTAATGAGTTGTAGTTTAAAATGTAAAGGGGTCTCTACTGCAGTTGTCAAAAACCTCAAGAGTCAAAGTGTAATTTTTTCCTTCGGTATATCAACAACTTCTGAGTTTCCATTCTAGCAAGAATCTAGAGGCTAACTCAATATCCCACATTTTCAGTTACTCTTCTTAGTAGGCCATTGACCAGAAGGAATGCTTGTGTTCCCCTTAGATGCCATTGTATGTATTCAACCCTTCTCTTTCTTGACAAATCTGTTGTTGGAAGTTGCCTAAAAGGAAATGCTAACAGTAACTGAGCCAGACCAAGTGGGAAGACCTTAATTAGTTCAAGCTACATGCATAATTTGTTGTTGGAAGTTGCCAATACTCGTCAGAGGCTTCCTCAATAAGGAGGTTTAAAGTATCCTTTGATACTGTATGGATCGATCGATCTGTATCGTTTCCGGACTGTACCCATCCAAGCTATACAACCAGAATGTATTGGTCGAGACTTGAAAGCACCCTCGACTTTACCCAATGTCTCAGACCGATCCAGTCTGATACTGATCGGCCAATCAGTATTAGTACAGTAGCACCGATACAGTTATTGATACCGATACTTTAAACCTTATCAGCAACATCATAAATTTTTTAGTTCAAACAACGCGTCATTAAACAACCATCTCGTACTCGTCAGAGGCTATATGTGCAACCAAAATTCAAGTCTGCTAGCATATCTACCCTGTGATTTCATTCACAACAGAGAACACAACTTATTAAGCACAAAATTAAATTCTTTCCACTTGGTATAAAGATCCTTTCATGAAGATCTCTTGGAAACTACCTATAAGGAAATGCTATCAGTAACTAAACCAGATCAAGTGGACAGGACTTTGATAGTTCAAGCAAGCTAGATTTGTTGTTGGAAGTTGCCAGTACTCTTCAGAGGTGAATTATATAGTTCAAACACATAATCATGCAACCATCTCATACATCTTTTCGATAAAATTTCAGTGAATGGAAGTTCAATGAAGAAGTCCTGTAAGCCAATACTGTTCTAACCTTAACTTAAGAAATCCAGTGTGCACCTTTGGTTACAAAGTAGAACTATGAAGCAATCTTCTTGTTTCTTTTGACAACATTATTTTGCAGAAAACTGCAAGCCCATTAAGAACAATTTGAAATTCTATATTTTAATTCTAAGTTTGGATCCTCGGTATCTCTCTCTCTCTCTCTCTCTCTCTCCCTCTCTCCCTATAAATAAATGTATGCTATTAAAGTTTCGTTTTTATAACAGTAAATTTATGTTGCAAAAGTTACAGCACAAAAATCTGAACCATTCAACCCATAAATCACAGGTCAAGAACAAAAATGAACAGACAAGAAACCAACATAAATTTGGACTTGTGCAACTCGTTAAAAACCAACCAGTCTGCTCAAGAAATTGGAAATCATCAATATGAAACTTTGGATTAGAACCAGGGGAGCAAGAGGGATGAAAGAAACAATGAATTGTGATGGTAGCTCGGTATAAGGAAGGATGACACACCATAGTTTTGTTCACAACCACATCAAATGTTTAAGCGAAGACTTGAGTTTAGCATGCTTAATGAAACAAGACATTATCTGTTTTAGTTACATGTCAGATATTGTTCATATAATTAGCTCTACAAAGGCAAGGTTACAATCAACTGATTGTTCACTACATTGCTTTCCAAAGATGTTTTATAATACTTATCTTCAACATTTTGCTGCTTGTTGAAGCTCGTCCATGAGAAGATGTGCCACGGATTCATATCACATCTCACGAGCTTTAATTCACTTACAATTGGAGAAGTATATACAGTAAGATAGAATTAATATCAGACTACATATTACAAGGAGAATAAAAGTATGCATCTCTAATGAAAATCTCAACAAACCTTTGAATATAGCTATCCCAGTTGGAATCATCTTTCGCTTCTTCAGACATAAGGAACTAATCCATAGAAGTAGAGAACAATGAGAAATTGTTCAACCAAAAAAGCAAGAATGTTGAGTGTCTGGCAAGGGTGGTCATGAATAATGATATGAATACCTATTACATATCCAATATGGGTTGATTCCTTTCTCTTCTATGCAATGTGGGCACATCCATTCCTTGTTTTCTCTCACCTCCTCTATTTCTAGTAAAGAATTATAGATAAAAGGGTTCAGTGGTTACAGCGCAATAATAGATTGTTACTCTTTCCCTACACTTTATTTTTTTTATGTATGTTCCAAAAAATTGACTTACCTTCACCATACCTAACCTTGAGACAAGCTCGACAAAGAACACCATTGCTAGAGTGACAGACTGAACAATACGTCTTGCCTGCTAAGAAAATATCACATGTTAAGACCCCATTTAAGGAATATTTCACAGATGAACACAAGGGATTCATAACTAGACTTACCTAAGCATGGCTGATCTGTCTCAAGATTTCCACACCGTTTGCAATCTTCTTCACCGCACAATTTTTTTTGTCTACGCTAATATATTAAAATGCATAAGAGAATCCTCCATTTTTCAAATATAGAGGAAAAAGGATTATTAAAAAAAAGAGAGAGATAATCTTAGTTGTTTCTGAAACAAGCTGTTGAATCTAATGCCTATGATCATTGAGCCCAATCATACCTGTGAAGATTTGATTTCGTGGAATTTCTCAGATGATCATATTGATGATTCATCTGCTTGAGGTTACATTTATAGATATTTTACAGATAACTAAAGAGTATCGTGTACATATATCAATGGATTATTGATTCCCTGATAACGAACAAAAATAGGATTGGTTGACTGATTTTGAACCTCCATAGGACTCGGTAAGCATGAGTGACTGTTCAATTGATTTGGATTCTGTGAATCTGATCATTGACTCTAATACGCCCCCACAAGCTAAGCAACACTGGGTGAAGATTAAGCTTGTTTCTGATAATAGTAAACTGTGCAGTGGAAAGAGGCTTAGTAAGAATGTCCACTATCTGGTCCTTCGTGGAAATGTACCGAACTTCAAGTGCACGATTCGCAACTTTATCATGTACAAAATGAAAGGAGATTTCAATGTGCTTCATATGATTGTGAAAAATTGGGTTTGCAATTAAATACATAGCACCAATGTTGTCACACCAAAGGATAGGACACTTTGGTTGGGGAAGATGAAGTTCGGAGAGAAGGGATTGTATCCATGTGATTTCGGTTGTTGCATCAGCAAGGGCGTGGTAATCTGATTCCGTGCTTGAGAGGGCCACGGCACATTGCTTTCTAGAGGATCAAAAGATGATGTTTGGTCCAAAATAAATGGTGTAACCACCAGTAGATTTACGATCATCGAGGCATCCCACCCAATCAGCATCTGAGTAGATGGAAAGAATGAAGTCTCTTGATCGACGAATAGGCATCCAGCCTAATCAGCACCTGAGAATTCTTTTGACTGCTGCCCAATGATTGACTGAGGGTTTATGCATGTATTGACACACCCGATTAACATAAAATGTTATGTCGGGTAGCATGATGGTGACATATTGAAGCGCCCTAATGTCACTTCTATATAATGTAGCATCCAAGAACAGCTCACCATCCGATTTGTGCAACTTTAAGTTTGGCGAAAGTGAATTATCCAATGGTTTTTCTCCATCCATAGAACAACATTTGAGAAGGTCAGCAATGTATTATCTTTGAGTGAAGTAAATACCATGTGAAGAATGAAGAACTTTAATGCCAAGTGAAGGATAAAACAAACCGAATCATGAACGTCTCTATGCACTAACCTGGATCTACAGCAGAAGATCTCGATCACGAACCAGAATTGCCTCACGTGGGTATTGTGTGATTACTAAAACCACACACACTGATTCCCACACTCAAGCAACCAAGTGTTGAAGTATGGAAACCCTAGAAGCAACCAGATCTCACAGGGGCTTCCAAATCTCAAAAGGGTGTAGAGATGAGAGAGAGAGAGAGAGAGAGAGATGAGAGAGAGAGAGAGAGAGAGAGAGAGAGAGAGAGACTCAGATCTAAAACCACATTGGATGCCTTGCACGTTGGGAATTGGGAGGAGTTTTCTATATATAGAAAAATCTACTCAACCCCTAGATATCCTCTAACTCCTTATCCACTAAGGACTAGGAGAATGGTCCCACAAAAGACCAGCTCAAATAGCTTGCCTAATATGGATGCACCAAAACAGGTTGGCCCAAACACAAGTGGGCCACCCACGATATCTAACACCTCCCCACTCGTCCATAGTGGGCACTACAAGTGTGCATCTCTCTCATACTCATCAAAACTCCATATCATGGATGGTAATCATACAGGTTGTTGAGTGTGCGGCCATTGAGCACAAACTACTAGGTGAGTGGCTCCACATTATGTTTCCATAAAACTAACATGGAGACACTCTCAACAGTCTTGCCTACGCCCCAGACCCATTTGGCCACATCGAATTGGGTATTTGTAACCCCTCATGAGCTCAAACTCAGAACTATACTCACCACAAAATTCATCATTAAGTGCTCATTTAAAAAATTCATATAGTTTACATACATATCAAATACATATAAGTAAAAAATGTGAAACATCAATGATGATAATTTTAAATCATGAGCACAACTCTTCATGAATCATATCTCTAGGAATGTGATGCCAAATAGTTTTCCCTAAGTCACATGCCACTTAACTTTGAACCAATTGCTTACCCAGTCAAACCCCTTTAGACTGATCCTCCATGGTTATAGGAAAGAATGCTAAAGCAGTGATCATCAGGTCTCTACTTCACGACATAGTCAAAGGTAAATAAGAACAAAAGTTGATCAAAACTAAGATCATCCTGGGCTCACACAGAAGGAAATAGGGATCCAATCACATGCTCCAAGGAATCGTCGCTACTAACACATGTGGTATGCAACACATGTTGGATATTTCAAAATAGTTTAGTTTCGTTTTGTGCTGAAAGCTTTTTGTGAAGTCTTTTGTTCCACATCGAATAGCTACAAGAAAAGTGAAGGCTTTATATAAGGCGAGCTCCTTTTTGCTTATGTGTTTAAAAGCAAGGGAATGATATAGTGCATTGCACTTGGTTGGGTGGTTCTTCGCACCACTGCTCATGCACGGGTGCGAGGGCGTAATGGGTGCGCACTTCACACTTTGCACGCAGCGTCGCGAGGAGCCTTTTCTTTTAGAGTGCGGCCCACCCGATTGGACCGGGTTGATTGATTGGTTTGGTTTGACAATTCGGACATGCTTGGTTTGAGTTGATCTTCCAATCGAACACACCTGATGGATCCAAGTGATCTGGACCATCAAATAGCGCATGTTCGCACGATCGGGACCATCCAATCAGGTTGCATCTAGTCAGAGAGGTCTCAACCAATTAGGTGTCTTTACATGCTCAGATCTTGGTCATAGGATCATGCTTGCATCTGATCGACGATGGGTGAAGGGCTGCATGCCCTTTTGAATTTGATCCAGACCGTTGGATCAAGATCATACTTGTTGGTGAACAAGTATATGTAAATCTATAAATAGACTGCAGATCCAGACGATTTGAACAATCCAGAATCATCCAATTTGATCAAGTTCAGATTTGATGGTAAGAGAAATCCAGATCTGATCAAGATATTACACCAAGGCTTTCGATCAAGTGATTGGCATCATCAGTTCTTATACAGAGTCCTGTTGTGATCGGATGGTGCACATCCGAGAATCACAACGAATCTTGATCAGAGGCTTCATTGTATCCTGAAGGCATTTTCTCACTAATCTCTAGTGCATTCGCGATCTTGATCGGAGGGGGAGAAACTTGTTGATCAACGGTGCATATTGTTTTAACCCTTCATACTCCTAATCCTTTACTGTTTTTCCAACAATTTTAGACAAGATCTCTACCAAATGGATTCAACAGTTCAATCACTTTAAGTCATGAATCAAGTCCTAGTGTGTCTTGATCAGTTCGATGGTCACAATTTTACCCTCAAGCTTGCCTAAATCCTTGATGACGATCTGGAGATTATCCCAGAATTTTTTGATGATGATATACCTAAGTTGCAAGAGAATAGATGGAAAAGAAAGGAATACAATGTCCTTTGTAAAACACACATCCTAAATGCTCTCTCCAACTCAATCTACAGTGCACATTGTTCAATCCATTTTGCAAAGTCTCTATAGACAGCCTTAGACAACAAGTACTGCATTCAAGAGGCAAGCAACCATAAATTTTTAATTAGTAATTATATTGATTTTAAGATGATTAATGTTAAGTATGTTCTAGCATAAGTGCATGAACTCCAACTTATTGCTAGTGATCTTACAATTACGGGAATAGAGCTTGTAAAGGATTTTCAAGTAAGGGTTATTATTGCTAAACTCTCATATGCTTGGAATGGCTACAAGAAGAAGTTTAAGCATGAAGAGAAAAGTCATACTTTAGAATCTCTGCAATGTCACCTTCGAATTGAGGAAGATTCTCGTAATCAAGATAAGAAGGATGATGCAAATGAGAATCATTTGAAGGCAAATCTGGTTGAGGAAGATAAATCAAAGAATACCAAACTTAAGCTTAAAAATGATAAGCTTTTCAAGAGGCAAGATATCAGGAAAATAAAAGGAAATTATCACTTTTGTGACAAACCCGATCATTACATTGTCATCTTCGAAAGAAGCCATGAAAGTCAAGTGAATATGATTGATGAAGAAGAACTCATTGCAACAATGTCCGAAGCCAATTATGTAGGAATTGAAGATGGATGATAGCTCAATACGGGTGCAACCATTCATGCAAGGATTGTAGTCTTTTTAAAACTTACGAAGCGATCTATGTAGGAAAGGAAGACAAGATGGACAATAACTTCCGCAACAAGGTTCTCAGAAAGGGCACTATGGAACTCAAACTAGTGTATGAATCGGATAAGTTAATCTTATCCAAGAATGGGGTTTTTCATTGGACATGGGTATCTTGTATTATAATGATTTAGTTGTATGAATTCTATTCTACTTATTCTGTTGACTTTATTCTTCTTTGCTGTGACTTCTCGTGATTATTTTGACACATGCACCTGTTGAATGGATTTCATCTATTAGGGTTTTAATTTCTATTGCTTCAATTCAACAATTAGTTATCCATCAAATGGATGTAAAAACGGTTTTTCTAAATGGTGATTTTATCAAGAAGATTTATATGGAGCGGCCTAAAGGGTTTGTTCTCCCACACCAAGAAAAGAAGTCTTTTTATGGTCTGAAGCAAGCTCCTATGCAGTGGCATAAAAAATTTGACCAAATAGTGTTATCTTATGGTTTTAAGGTTAAGCATGTATAGTTAATTCAATGTTTTTGTTATTAGTTCTTTTTAAGTTGATGACATGCATATTTTCGATACTAACCTTGAAATTATGAAGGAAATAAAAATGATTCTGTTATCTAACTTTGATATAAAAGATCTAGGAGAGGCTGATGTTATCTTAGGAATTAAAATCCTAAGAAAAGAAAATGGACTGACTTTATTTCTTAGTATATTGAAAAAGTCTTAAGGAGTGATACGATTATTTTGATCATAAGTTAGGTCCCACTCTTATAGATCCCAATATAAAGTTAATGGAATACACTCGCTAATGTAAATCTCAATTAGAGCATTCAAGTGTAATTGAGAGTCTTATTGTATAAAGTCTCAGGTAAGACATACAATGGGAAGTCGAGACATTTAAATCTTAGACATCAGTATGTGAAACAATTACTCAAAAGTTGAGTAATTATGGTCGACTATATAGAGTAGAATGCAAACCTAGCTGATCCTTTGAAGAAAGGCCTTGCTAGAGATATGGTCCATATGATGTTGCACGAATGAGGTTAAGATCACTTGCACTTCAACCTTCTTCAATGGGCACCCAACTTATGTTTTGAAATTAAAGACAGTTTTTTGGAAAGTAAGCTTTAATTGAAAAGGGGGGAAAAAGGGGGAGAGGGGGGAGAAAATATACAAAGTAGTTTGTTCACATCATAACAGAAAAAGAAAGAGGGCTACAGATAGCCAAAGATAGAGAGTCCTCTACAACAACATGATTAACAAAACAAAACATCTAAATGGAGCTCCATTCAGCCATATCATCATTGTGACTCATAGGAAACCCATGATCCTTATAAAGGATAGCCACACGAGTAGCATTAGTAATTTGATGCAGGAGATGATCGACAGTAGACCTTTCTTGTTTGAAAATTTTGGCATTCCTCTCTTGCCAGATGAAATAAACCGTGGCACCAAGACTTACACAACGGATATAGTTAAGCAGGTTATTGCCTTGGACTTTGGAAGCATACCATTCGAGTTCCTCACTCCAAGGGAGATTAGGACTCCGCAGACCAGATTTGATAAGAATGCGAGTCCAAATCCAATGAGTAGCAGGACAGTTGAATAGAAGATGGTCGATAGTTTCTTCAACACTGTTGCAAAAAGTGCAGTTGATAGGAGGGATAATGCCCCATTTGATGAGTTTATCTTGAGTAAGTAAGGAGTTCCGAGCTGCCAACCACAGTATAAAACTATACTTGGGGATATAGCCTTTACACCATACCACAGTAGACCAGAAAACAACAGGTTTGCGGATTCTCAGAACAGCATATGCAATTTTAATGGTGAATATACCATCAGAAGAATGCAGCCAAATAACCTTATCTGGGCCAGAGGGGTTATCCACCAAGGGAAGAGATTGCCAGATATCTAAGAAGCTCTGCAGAGGGGAAGGAGGAGAGCACCAACCATCAATGGATTTGAAATTAACCACTCTGTCATTCAAATTAAGATGAGCATTATAGATCAGTCGAGGTCTGACATGTGAGGATAAGAGGCTCATGGGATGCCAAGGGTCACACCAGAACCAAGTGTTGAGACCACTATGAATTATGTGTCTGAACAGTGGGAAGGCAATGGGTCTAGAAAGCAAGATCTTTCTCCAAGCCCATGTGCATTTGTTGGGAACTTTGATAGACCAGAAATTCCTGCCACGAATATAGTATTTGTGAATCCACTGAAGCCATAAAGATCCCTTGTTAGAGATGATCAGTCAAAGGAATTTGAGAATTGCACAATGGTTCCAGATTTCAGATTTAATTACACCAAGACCACCCTCCTCCTTTGGGGTACAGATATCAGTCCAAGCGACTGTACTGATTCTTTTCTTTTCACCTCCCCCATCCCAAAGGAAACGGCAGCAGATCCGATTAAGCTTCTTGATGATCTTCTTAGGGAGAATGAAATTAGAGCACCAGTAGACTTGTATACCAAACAAGACTGATTTTATAACCTGAAATCTCCCAGCATAAGACAGATGTTTAAACTTCCAACCTTGAGTTTTGGAAGTAACTTTATCAATAAGAGTAGAGCAGTGATTGACAGAAAGTCTCGCGGAGATAAGAGGCACACCAAGATAATTGATAGGGAGCACACCTTCAGAAATGTTCCACATGTTCAGGATAGCATTCTTAGTATCTGAACTGACAGCAACAAAAAATACTTTGCTCTTGTTGGAGTTCATCTGCAGGCCAGTAAAGGTCCCAAAATCTTTGATAGCTTCAAGACAACAATTAGAAGAGTTAAAATCACCATGGCAGAACATAAAAAGGTCATCAGCAAAGCACACTTGAGTAATCTTGTTCATATCACACTGGTAATGATACTTGAAAAGAGGGTTATCTGAATGATGCTTAATAGCAGCAGCTAAACTCTCCATAACAATATTGAACAGATATGAAGAGAGGGGGTCACCTTGCCTCAAACCCCTAGTGCCCTTAAAAAAGCCCACAAGGTTACCATTGAGAGAAAGAGAGAAACAAGTGGTGGAAATTAATTCCCAGATCCACCTTCTAAACTGATCAGGGAAGTTCCATTTGGCCAAGATAAGATCAATAGAGCCCCAATGAACATGGTCATAAGCTTTCATCAAATCTAATTTAAAAGCACACCTAGGTTGGTCCCCCCCGAAAGGTGACAGTCATGGACAAGCTCATGGGTGAGTTGGATATTATCAGAAATAGATCTGCCAGGAATAAAGGCTGATTGGTTAGCACCAATCAAAGGATCAAGGACATTCTTAAGTCTATTAGCCAAGATTTTGGAAATGCATTTGTATATCAAAGTAACACAAGAGATGGGTCTGAAATCACCAGGGCTAGAAGGATTAGGACATTTAGGAATTAAGGTAAGAATGGTATGGTTGATCTCTTTGAGAAGCTTGCCAGATCTGAAAAAGTCACTAATAGCAGCACAAAACTCATGACCAGTAATACTCCATGTGTAGGTGAAAAAAATAGAAGTGAAGCCATCAGAGCCAGGAGCTCTGTCCTCTTTAATTTGAGCAAGAGTAGATTTAATTTCTTCATTGGAAATATTCTTGATGAGCTCCAAGGAATCAGTGGGGTTCAAGGAGTTACTGAAGCTGATAGACTCAAGGCAACATATTTCAGGGCCAAGAGTGTTCTTGAAATACCGCTCCAAGTAGTGAGCAATATGATGCTGCCTGGGTCACCTCATTAAATGGGTATAAACAAGTTAAATGTATGGTTTATCCGGATACTAGAAATCACTTCATTCCTAGACATTGACTAGTGTCAGGATCTGCATGAGAGAGGCAAGATAAAGATATTCTTAATAAATCCTTAAAGGTGACTCGCAGACTCACCTATGTGGATTTACCTCATTCTTGAGTGCTCTAGAAAACGATCAATATTTTCATAAGAAGCGGCTTGAGTCCACACTCATCTAGGTAAATCCACACAGGTGAGTTTACGAGTCACCTTTAAGGACTTGGATATATATATCCTCTCTCGTGTAAATCCTGACATTAGTCAATGTCTAGGAATGAGGTAATTTCTAATGTTCAAATAAACCACACATTTAACTTGTTTATACCCATTGAACCTTGTCTATAATTTTAAGACATAATTTGGGTTCTCGTTACAGATGGTTGAAGTGCAAGTGACCTTAGCCTTATTCTTGCGACGTCATATAGACCATATCTATAGCAAGACCTTTCGTCAAAGGATTAGCTAGGTTTGCATTCAACTCTACATAATCGACCATAATTACGTCACATTTGAGTAATTGTCTCACAGACTAATGTCTAAGACTTAAATGTCTTGATTTCCTATTGTATGTCTTACTTGAGACTTTATACAATAAGACTCATTATTACACTGTAATACTCTAATTGAGATTTACATAGGCAAGTGTATTCCATTAACTTTATATTAGGATCTATAGTAGGGGCTGGCTTATGATAAAAATAATCATATTTCTCCTTAGAACTTTTACAATATACTGAGATTGAAATAAAGCCAATCCATTCCATTTTCTTAGGATTTTAATTCCTAAGATAACATCAACCTCTCTTAGATCTTTCATATCAAAGTTAGATAATAGAAACATTTTTGTTTCCTCCACCATTTCAAGATTAGTACCGACAGACGACAGTATGCATGTCATTAACATATAAATAAATAATAACATTGAATTAACTATAAACATGCTTAACCTTAAAACCATGAAAT
>JAUPMG010092805.1:1282-26399 GCA_031762675.1 Pachysandra terminalis
CCCCACCCCCCCCCCCACAAAAAAAAAAAAAAACAAAAAATGATCATCATCTGGTGAATTGGAAATGAGTGCAGGATTAAAGGCCATGGAGGATTCAACTTGGAAAACATTTTGACTTGGAACTCGACACTGTTGGGAAAATGGCTTTGGTGTTTTAACGTGGACAATAACATCTTATGGGTTAAAGTAACTGACAGTAAATACGATATGCATGACAACGGGTTGGACGTTGACCAATAGGCTCAAGTATATACCACTAGCCTGAGGAAAGCAATGTTAGTACTTGCTCATGTGTTCTGACAACACACGTTTTTGTGTGAGGAATGGGGAGAGATGACTTATGGGTGGATGTGCTTCACCTCGTTTTCCGCAACTATTCAACCCTGTACGCAATAGGGAATCTAAAGTATCAGAGACACTTTCTTGGTCAACTTCCAAGCAATGGTGGAATTTGGAATTCAGAAAGGATCCTAAACCAGCAAAGTTAGGGAAGCTCTAGTCTCTGTGTCTTTCTGAATGGTTTCTTTATTGACCCTCAAAGTCAGGATACCTACGTATCGAGTCTATCGACCACAAAACCAAGGTGTACATTCTCCACCTTTTGCAGTACCCCGATTGTGGAAGTTCAATATCCCTCCTAGGATTAAAGCTTTCACCTAGACCTCCTTATCGTATAGGATTAACACATGCGACCTCTAGGAAAGGAAGAGGAAGGCATGGGTTCTCTCTCCTCATGTTTGCATTGTGTAAGGCACAAGGAGAGTCGATAAACCATTTTCTTCATTGTCCCATGGCACAACAGATTTGAATATTCTTTCTTCAGATGATTGATTGATCTTGGGCGATATCGATCAGAATATGTCCTGGGAAATTGGGTGTTCTCGGAGTTGGGGGAGAGAAGGATGATGATGTACCAGCGGTTTTTCATGCATTTCTATGGACCATTTGGACGTAAAGGAATAGAAGGTTTTTTGATGATCAAAGCTCCACAGCCTAATCCCTCATTGACTTGATTATGACGATGGTGAGCTCATGGATGGTTGTTCAGACAAAGTTCAGAGTCATTACACAGTCAGAGATAATGAAAAACTGGCATTCAATTGCCATGGCATCTCCTTAAGCTTTGCCAAATATGGAGGCCTTCGCAAACTGAGCTGGTCAAGTTGAACTTTGATGGGTCATCTATGGGCAACCTAGCCACATCTGCAGTTCGAGAAATGTTTCTGGATCATGCAGGACATATTGTACACGCATTCTTTGGTCTGATAAGGGAGACTCTTAAAGGGCTGAACACCTTGCTCTACTATATGGGTTAAGAGTACAGCCAATGGCCGATTCGGGTTGTTGGTGATTTGAGGGAGACTCATTCTCAGTGATCTCAGAGTTTTCCACGGCGATTCATTCATCTAGTTCAGTTAACTTGTGATTTGGCACATGCATTGAACCACTTGTTTTTCCATATGCCATGGACAACTAACGAACTGGCCGACAGATTGGCTAAAGAAGGTATAGATAGGGAGAAGTTTTTCCGCGGTATTCCATTAGATCAGATGTTGCAGAAGTTGGGTGGAATTGGGTAGCGAGATGTAGCCGACTATTGTAGACATATACTTGTCCGGTTACACTTGTTCTTTTATGTTTCTTGTCGCTTTATGGCCGAAGTGTTTATACCCAACTTGGACAGCAAGCTATTTCCTTATATATTTATAATATCATTGCAGTTATTCATCAAAAAAAAAAAACATGTCAATGCATAATTCTTGACCCAAGATATTCTAGTGGAGCATGCTACAAACAAGACTAAAACACCAGAATCCCAAGATTGATAAAATAAACCAAAACTGGACAGCTCACACTCTGCTCTAAGTAGTCCTCTTTTGTTTTTTATCGATCTACGTAGTCCTCTTCCTTGCTTGAACCCAAGATATAGACCCTGCTTTCATACCAAAATTTTACAAAGTTGACCACATGAAAAGCCATAGAACTGATGCAACACGTCAAATTAGGTCATATAACCTTTGTGATTATATAACACACCATCAAGCTTCTGCAGCCAACATCATTGGTGGCTTTCGGTCTGGTGGCAAGTAACCTTTTCAATGTTATAAAACCTGTTCAATGTGTCAAAATCCCAAAGACTAAAACATCAAATCAGGTCCTAACCATTTTGGTGTCGTAATATGCCACCACGCTTTCCACAGCCTACATCCTTGGCAGCTATCTCACTAGGCAACTCTCACTCTAACAACAGGTAGCACTTCTCCTCTTTCGGGATATGAAGTTGATCAATTAGCGAAAAGGGCAATGAATGAGGTCCTACAACCCTTTGGGATCATAACAACTTATTAAGATCCTAATAACTCAAACAAAATGCCGTAATATTTTAAATGTGAAGCACTAACCTAAGCAGATATTAACATTGACACAAGTCTCAACATGTAAGATTAATTATGGAAATATGTTAAACATGAAGCAGGAGCCTAAACACATTAACAATGAGAAAAGTCTCAACATGTAAGACTATGATGGAAACAAGCCCACCGTCCCTCATGTCCTCCTTTCCTTTTGATCACATTCCCCAACATATTATGTAAAATCCAAATTCTCCCATCTCCTTGAGGATTGAGCTAGCTCTTTTTGACTGATTTGAACTCAGCAAGAATTGGAAAAAAAAACACACACACACACTCGTTGCGGAAGAAATCACTTCAAACTTAGTTCAAAATATCAATAGCAAAAAAAAGGCAGAAAAAAACAGAAACAAAAAATAGTACAGAGACTCAAAACACCTTCTGCAGCCATACTTACAAGCTTCATTGAAAAAGAAAAAAAAAAGAATAATCCGTTAAAAATCATAAAAATGTACTGGTAAACGATGCAAAATAATCAATTTATGGGGAACCTCTTGAGAAATCAAACAATTGAATAAAACACGAAAATGGAAAAGGAAAAGGGAAATCAAAGAGATTAGGACTTACGTCAAGCAGATCCAGAAGCTCATCGACAGAAGATGGAGGGTTGAGGAGCCTGTTCCCAACTTCCATGAGCTGCTCTTCCAACTCCTTCTCCGAGGACGCCATTTTTTCTCGGTCCAGATCCTCGAAGGTTCGAGCTCCAACTGCAACTCCCATCATTGAAAACACTCAAAAAACTCCTAGAAACCAACAAGAGATAGAGAAAAAAACTCCCCACAACGATATTACACAGGGAAATGAACAACGAGAACGAAATCTAGGGTTTTGCAGAAGCAAAGGACAACATGAAGAGCCTCACATAAGGTGATGTCTGGATGAGACTTTTGTTTACCTTTATTCCTCAGAAGAATCGATTTTTTTTTCCTTCCTTCGCTCTCTCTCTCTCTCTCTAGTTTGCACGTCGAGTGTCGAAGGAGATGAAACCCCAAAACAAAAACACAGAAAATGTACGGGCAAGAGAAATTCGTGTTTTCTTGAGAAATAGGAAGCGTTTTTAAAGAGATTCCTAAGATTCATTCGGATTCTGCTCAATGTATGGATTTTAGCTCAATATTGGGGTTCAAATCCGCGATAAGCCCTAGTTTCGACATTTGGGCTCTTCTTACTGAGCACACCTGATGACTTTTTTTTTTTTTTTTTTTTTTTCTGAACCTGATGACTTACTAAGGAAAGAGGTTTTGCAACTGTAAATCCTATTTTATACCATATATTCACTTGTAACTCCCTATTTTGGATTATTTGTATTACAGCTGGTAACTTCTAACCCGTCAAACTACTGAGTTTGAGCTGGCTTTGGTTCATGTTTTCAACCCGTGTTCGGATTTAGGTCGAGTGTTTTTAACATACACATAAATAGGTCGGGTCACAACAGATAGTTTATCCTAATTAGAATGAATGAGGTAGCTAGATTTGAAGAGGGATCATGGGAGAATGCTACCGGAGATAGCCAATATTCGGCCAACGCTCTTATTTGTCACCCGCGTCATCTTAGTCGGAGAGAACAGAGGGTATGGTGCCATTTTCCTGCAAAACAAGTAACATTGATTGAAATCAAGAGATGTAGATAGCGGGGAGCCGGGGGGTGGTGGTGTTCTAAACTTGCTATCGATGTCATCTTTGTTAGAGAAGAATAAAGGTTCAGACATGGCAAGAACCAAAAGGGGGTTGATTGAATTTATTTTTACTTCGATTAGGCTTTTTTTCTCTTTTTTTATGAATTTATATTCCTTTCCTTTTGGGAATGTTTTCTTTATTTTTTTTCCCTTTTATTTAACATTTTTTTGTTCTTTATTTTTGTGATTTCTTTTTTTTTTTATTTCTAAGAAGATTTGTAGTTTGATTACTTCTCAAGTTATTAAAAAATGACATTTTAACATAAGTACAAGCATAAATGTGTTCAAAGATGGTGCATTGAGGTATGTTTATCACTTTTGCTTTGTCATTTTATGTATTGCTTAGTCATCTTGTTACTTTATGCTATGAGTTTTTTTTTCTACCATATTTATTTGTTTTGACATCTTGATAATCATGATTGTTTACTTCTTTCTTATAGTATATATTATAAGTTTTCTATTGTTTCCTTGTGCAATTTTTTTCTTTCTTACGTATGATATTGTATTGTTTAAAGATCAAGCATATTTTATTGATTTCTTGTTAAAACTTTTATTGTTGAATGTCACTTATTTTGAAGGGGTTCATTTTTTATTACGTATGTAGGTTGTCTGATTTTGAAAATAGCTACATGTATATATTTTGAACTTCTTCCCTTTATAGGTAAATTTAATTTATTATTTATTAATTTCCTTTGTTTTCTTTCCGAGGCTTTGGATGACCTTTCAACTAGATTGACAAATCCATGGATCTAATACTTGGGCTTGTTTCATAAAAGTATCTTGCAGATAAAATTTCAGAAAACAATTATACAAATGAACAAGAAAATCATAGATTGAAGAAAATTCCATTTCTTAGCCAAGCATCAAAATTTAGACAACTTATTACAAAAATATTAGAACACTAATATTGATATTTTTTGTCAATTAATATTAGGCAAAATGCTGTAGAAATATTAGAAGAATAAATTTATTAATACCTTACGTTCATTTTATTTACTCTTTCGATGTCAATGTTCTTGTTCATCAATATTTGTATTCTTATTTTTATATATCCTTTCCCACTCATTGATTAAAATTCTATTTTTATTTAACTCCTCTTTACTGTTTCTACATGTTCTTACAGTCCAGTTTTTATACTTATTTTCTATCAGCTTACCAAGCGCTTTAAATTTGTTTTGAACTATAGCTTTATTCTTTTTCAATACTTTTTATTGTACTTGCTTTCTAATTCAACACTTGTTAGTTTACTATGCAGTCTATGTTATGCGCAATTGCTCTTATTACTTATTATGCATATCTTTTTATGTATGAATGACTATTTTTCTAAATACATATTCATAGACAGTTTATGATGCATCTATTGTAGATTAGTAGTTGTTTTATTTCAATTCTTGTTATTCTATCTCTTTTACATATGTATAATATTTGAACTTCTCTAATGTATATGCTTTGTTATCCTTTTATAATTCGTTATGTTTCAGTCAAAATTGTATATACAAAGTGATTTCCATTGATTCCTAGTTGTTAGAAGGTATTATATGTACTAATTCTTCATATTGATTTATATTATTGTTTTATAAGTTTCTCTATTAAATGAATATTACAGAATTACTTAGCTACAAACTTCCTTCTGTGAGTTGTGTTTTGTATTATATTCATTTGTTTTGACATATTGATCACCACTATTGTTTACTTCTTCCTTATAGTATGTACTTATTGTAGGTGGGATTTTGGTGAACACTATCCATGTAGAACGAAGATGCTTGCGTGCTCTCCCACGTGTCTCAAGGTCAAGGTAGTTAGATCAACCCGGGCCTAAGCTGCTATGATACTGTAACACCCTGATTTTTTTTTCTAAAGAATGCTTGAATTTCAATTGGGTGCATTGCATGAGAATTTTGTACGATCACATACTATAGCATAATCCATCGTTTGGAGCTTAATTAATTTAGCCTTGGGCCTAATTTAAAGGTACTGGTTAAGTTAATTGAATTATGTTTAATTAATTAATTATGGGCTTTAGTTAATTAAGTTAAGTGGTTAATTGAGCCTAAGGAGTTCCAAGTGATTAATTTGGGCTCTAATACACGTGGAAAAGTGTGGAGAGATAACAAGTGTTGGAAAATAGGATCTAGAGATATGGTAGGAGTCTCTAGAAGCTAAAAATACTAACACCTAATAACATAAAAATAAGACTTTTATGTGGATCTAAACCTAGGAGAACATAGAAAAACGTGAGGAACTTTAGGGAGAAAAGATCTAGCCTTTCTAAATCCTAAAAGCTTGAAGTTAGTGAAGATCAATCGAAGAGGAAGAAGAATTAATAATCAACCCAAAATTTTCAAAAAATGTGAGTAGGACTCTCTATGGATTTATTCTAATGTTGTATGATGCTTTTATGTCTTACATATTTGTTTGTGATGTTTACTGGTTTATTTATGATATTTACACGTTTATACATGATGTGTTTTTCATATATGTGATTTAAAGTTGATTTCTATGCAATGGGTTTACGGGAAAGTGTAGATACATGATTTGTGATTAAGATGTAAATATGTTTATATTATTCCTATGGGTAGATAACATGTTATTAGTATGATTCACATGATTGTTTTTAGTGCTTAATTGTTCATAGGTATACTTGTTCTTCATATAAATGAATTAGGGTTAGTTTTATGTGAAGGTTGACCTAAAGTGATGGATGTGATTTATAAAGTTTATAATGTGTTGTTAATGATTTAATGGCAATGTGGTATCCTATGTGATGTATGATCTGTTAATTTTATGAATTTAATGTTGCACCCAGTGTTGAAATTTAATATGTATGAAATACCCAAAAATCTGCTAAATCTGGGAATTTCAACAGACCCTTCGGTGGACCGAATGTGCATGTTGAAAACATCTCAGTTATTGGCTAAAGTTGCTGACACACTTCAGCACATTGAGGGAGCCTGCCAAAGGATCCTCGGCATGCTGAAGTGTTCGTCGAAGACCCTGTCGAAATTTGTACTATTTTAATTATTTTGTTATTATCTTTTTAGGTTTATTACTGTTGTCTTAAGTGGTCTGGAAGTTTATATGGTATTATGAACTGTGTTTATGTGTTTATTAAATTATTGATTTGATGTATGACATGATGACTTGCATGAACTGCTATGAGCTATGATGTCACATCTTTAACCTTAGAGATCTCAAAGTAGTCCTTATGAAATTTGAAACATGATTCTCACCCCATTCCATATGGGAGAGTGGTAGTCAATTAATTGCCAAACCATGAAAATTTCATTTAAGACATTAGAAAATTCTGTAAAATATATTAAATATCAAATCATTACATCAATTCAAACAAAACACAGCGAAAAATAAAACTATAAATCATTTAGTCTCATGCTTCAAACAAACTCCTCTAATAAATCAAAATTTTGGCTTAACAAGAGCCAACATCAAACTAAAGCATGCAAGCCAATAGATCCTATTATAATAACTAAGATAATCCTTAATTACTTTCTTCAATAAAATCAATAGCTTCTTTATAACCTTGTCCTCCCGCTTGGTCACCATAATCCACATCATCCTCCTCTATAATTCCTGAAATTTTGGTTGCTTGAAAGTGTAACCTATACTTAGCTCAGTAAATAAACAAGCCCAACAGTATTTAAGATTGAAGTAGGGACAATGCCACTCTTCAATAGTAATCTATAAATTAGTAGAACAATTTAATCACAAGATATGTGTTGAATTAGTAATGAAGGCAATGAATGCTGTGCACCTAGCAAGTATAATCACCAAGTGTGATATAAGACAATCAAATGATATGCAAAATGCATGCTGTTTAGTATTCAAATAGAGTAAGTTCCCCACATGATGTCTCACCAATGTGAATTCCATTCCACCCCCCCTCATACAAGGCCATGATAGTGAATTATTTTATGTGTTCAACATAGTTTCTAGGGGCTTCGACCTAGAGGGCACAATTCCCCCACTTATTTTTTATCAAGGGAAAATATCCAAGGCATCACAAATGTGAAATCTCCTCGGGGAATCATACTTCATTAGAATAATTAACAGATTTCTCTCTTTTCTTTGCCCATAAGACAATCATTTTCCTAATGAGGCAAGAATCAACATAGGTTTATGGGGATAGCTAGTCTCTCGTCACGAAAAATCCGTCCACTTAGAACTCCTCACCATATCATGATTTCCAGATCATAATAACTCTCATTATAGTCATGAATTCTAGATGCATTGAACCAAGGTCAATTACAAGGGATTCAGACCATCCATGGTCATGAAGCTACAAAATCAATGATATGCAAATAAGATGTGCACAGTAACTAATCAATCAATGTAAGTGTATGAGCAAGTGTATTTTGAACTAATTAACATGATCACAATGAGTTTAGAAACAATAGACATTCATATCAAAATATCACATGTCCAGCAAATATCAAAATCACTCCTCAATATGTGATAAATGCAATTAAATCATCAAATTCAAATTATAACATCATAAGCAGTCTCAAATAGTCATTATTAATAAGCATGCAAAAATTCAAGTCAAATGGACAACTTTTGCAATTCTCGGCATATCGAGGGTCTCCCCTTGGGTGTGTCGAACTCTGTCCTAGGGTGGTTCAGTAGACCTTTTGGCATATCGAATTCCCTCGGTAACTTGAGTCTTAAGACATCGATCTTTTCATGAGGCTCGGTATACCGAGGGTATCCTTCGGCAGCTCAACCAGGGACTTGTTTTCCTTGTCTGTGGGCCTCGGCATGCCTTTCGGTATACCGAAGGTCCTTTGGCAGCTCAACCAAGGACTTGCTTTTCTAAGGTGTTGGCTCGGTATGCCTTTCGGCATACCGAAGATCTATCGAACCTCCTTTGTGATTCTCAATATATTGAGGGGTCTGCCGAAAGTCGCGTTTTCACCAAAACTTCCTATTTTTCATCCCTTTTCATCCTTCTATCACTAAACTTTATTTAACAACATTAATTCACCCAAAAATCTGCACAAAACCCAATGATTACTCTACACAAACCTTACTTGAATCAACTAGATCACATCATGGTATTCAAACCCAGAAGTTCATACTCAAGCTCTCCTTATGAACTAATCAATAATATATTATGTTATACTCAAAATATAACATGAACTCCTAGTTCAAATCGAAAATAGTGTTTTACTTGAATACTTACTTTGGTTGTTGGTTGGTGTTTGAGAATCACACATTCTTCTTCTTCTTCTTCTTCTTCTTCTTCTTCTTTATTCTCCAAGCAATGGATCCAACTCTCAAGGCCTAGTGTTTATATAGATTCTCAGGAACTTACTAATCTAAAATTTAGAATTTTGATTCTTTACCCTTAGATCAAGTTATTTGAATCTCAGCCCTTAGATTAGTATTCTTGCCTTAGTTGGTTAGTTATTATTCACTTTCTAAATTGGTTTCTTTCTAATAAAGTGCTGTTTCTAATTCTAAACCTTTGATTTAGTATCCCAGTCTTAGTTAATTAGTTACTATTTTGACTTGAATCCTTTCTAATAGAGAGTTGTTTCTATTTTTTTGGTAGATCTCAACCATTACTTTTATATTGAAGATTCCTACAAGATCTTAGCCACATTTTATAACTTAAGAAGTTATGATAGTGTGTGATGCACCTAGTTTCCTATAGTACAACCCACCAATCACAAGAAGTCAAAGTCAAACACGACAGCTATTTACTAAAATCTTAAATTAACCCTAAAAGTATAGTAGTTGACCTGAACAAGGGGGAAATTGGATGGTAAAAACTATGACATTTGACATAGGAAGATCCAATATCTCCTCGATGAGTTTGGGGCCCTAGAGACTTTATCGTATAGCCTAGTTTATTGTGAGGGGACCGTTGTCCAACATCGTAGAGACATGGAGGCCTATCATGCTTTGGCCAAGAAGGATCGTTGTACACGCTTTACTATGTTGAATAGTATGCACAATGACCTTATTGGTGAATTTGAGGCCTATAAGACTGCACTTGAGAAGTAAAACGCACTGAAACTCGCGTCCGCTGGTACTTCAGCTACCAAATTATGTGCACTGAAGATGAAGTTTAAGACCTACAAGATGGCTCCCAACGTGAGCATGGTTTAGCATCTTAGGAAGATGTCGTCTATGATACGAGATCTGAAAGTCGCGGGATATAGCCTGACAGATGAGCAGCAAATTCTCACTGTTCTAAGATCCCTATTTGACTCGTGGGGGCACATGAAGTTTGAGACCTACAAGATGGCTCCCAACGTGAGCATGGTTTAGCATCTTAGGAAGATGTCGTCTATGATACGAGATCTGAAAGTCGCGGGATATAGCTTGACAGATGAGCAGCAAATTCTCACTGTTCTAAGATCCCTACTTGACTCGTGGGGGCACATGAAGCTTACCATGACGCACAAGGAGAACATTAAAATGTTCAAGGACTTGACGTACCATCTTGAGCTCGAGGCAGAGCGTCAGATCGCAAAGTCTAATAGTACTACACTCTTAGCAGAACTAGAAAAGCGCTAGACAACTAGGTATAGGCGCAAGGGTAACAGGGGAAACAACTGAGAATGCGCCAAAGGCAAGCACATGTACCGAGCGTCGTAAAGCGAAGATAGGTGGAAAGAAAGACATGTCCAACGTGATATGTCCAACGTGATCTGTTACAACTATGATAAGTTCGGAAACTTCACTTATGATTGCACTGAGCAGAAGCAGGTACGAACTGATCCAACCTCTAGTTATTGTTGCATGGCTTGCATCGATGTCTTGTTTGCTCATTCTAGTCCTGATTAGATTGCTGATTTGGAGCGAGGAAACACATAGGCAGAGAATGATATGGGTTCGCGGATTACAAACATATACAACAAGGAGTCAGAAAATATACATGGGGAACAATACTGTAGTGACCTGAAACTAGAAATTAATATAAAGAATTATAAGTAAATATTTAAATGAATAAAATAATTAATGATGGAATTTGGATTTGATTTGGTTATATATCTACCTTTAATTAATACGGGAACTTGGAATGAGTTGACTTAGGAATGATTGATGAATACTAATCTAATTTGATGCATGAAAGTAAACGGATTTTAGTGTGGATATGAACTAATCATGTAGATAACATGTTTATTATAATGAAAGTGTAGAGTTGGGAGAAATCTCTAATTAACACTTTCCAAACCCAAAATATTTATAAATGAACTGTCATGAACCAAACCAGAATATCCCAATTCTGAGATTTCAAGCTTAATTCGCAACTCTCACCCCAAATAATAGTTGGGCGTGGAAGCAATATTAAACCAAGGTTGTTAAATCATAAAATAATTTACACAAGATAGAATTATGGGAAAATCGTATATTTAGAATAATACTCATTACAACAACCTTCAAACAAACACAACGGAAATCTAAATTAGTCTAGTGCTTTCAAATCAAATCCTAATAATTATTGAAATTCAACTAAATAAACACGTAAGTTATACTGAAGAAACCCTACCATAAGTTCTAGTAAAATATCGAATAGAATCGTAGAAATGATTAATGTCTATATGAAACCCAACATCAGATTGTCAAGGTCACTAGAAGATAATATTAATGGGTGATAGTAAGGAAAATATTACATTCAATCCAAGGTTAAACAACGGGAAAATAAATAATAAAAACTAAGTTCTATACTTAATCAAGTCCCCTACAAAACGTTCATACAACAGGTAATTCAAATAAAACAACTATTTATCTATTACATTACATCAAACAAAATAGATATCTTCATCTTCTTCTGGGTTCTGTCTTGATTTTCATCTTCCAATTAAACTTCATCTAAAATACCAGAAAATGGTTGCTTGAAAGCATGGGCTACACATAGCCAGTAAGAAATCCAAGTCCAATATAATCGATGATCGAAGTAGGGCCAAAGCCACTCTTCAATGATATCCAACAATGGTAAATATATGAATGAAACAACATTAACTTAGGATGCTATGCAACATCAGTAAATATATAATTGAAATGACATAAATCAAGGATGCATGAGGTCGAGTCTTAATTAATGCATGTTGTGCACTTACCATATAAAATCACCAATGTGATCTAAATAAACATTCTAATATGACAAGCTTCTTAGTAATCGGTTATGTATGTTCACATTTGATTGAGACATACTACTCAGAGATGCATCACCAATGTGAACCTTCATCCCCCATACATGGTTGGAGTAGAATGCTATTCTATGTACCGGATCATAGTTTCATAGGCCTTTCAACCTAGATGACACAATCGCCACACCTATTTTTGATCAAAGGGACAAACCCAAGGAATCACCAATGTGAACATTCCATTGTGATTCATACTTAACATAATTCTTAGATAAATTGGATATTGGGTATTACTAATGTGAACTTCCCTCACCTATCAATAACTCCAGAAACTTAGATATTGGGCATCACAAATGTGAACCTTCCCTCACCATAATAATCACAGTATTTCATTGGAAAACAAGCCAGAAGACAAGATTAAGTATATTGGGTTAATTACTCCCATATCTTAATCATGTCGGTCTCCTCACTCAATATGATTATCAAATCATAACTCTCTTGTAATAATCTTGAGAGGGTGCACATTAACTAAACAATCAAGTTTGTGTACAATGTGAAATGCAAATCAAACACCATGAATGTGATAATCACACAACAATATGTAAACAAGAGAGTTAACTAGCTAGGCATCATATATATGTGAGCAACCTCAACTTTAGGTATAAAACATACTAGAAAAAATGTTAGAGTCTAGGACAGTAAATACACAGTAAATTAACATGCTCAATGCATAATTCTCATAAAAATCAACCATTCTCATACCATGATCATCATCAAAGCAAAAGTAACAACATCAAGTTCTAAAATCAAGGATGAACCAACTTTTAATCACCTTGATCAAAGAAGTTGTCCTTGTGCAACTAATTCTTTCAAAGAACATATTAAACTTGATTACATACCTTGAGAAGATGGAAGATGATGCAAATCAAGCAAATCCAAGCTTCAAGCTCACCTTCTTCTCCAAGCTCCAAGGTTTTTCCTTCTTCAAGCTCCTCCAAGCAAACAAAACTTCAAGTCTAGGACATACAAGCTTTCTCCCAAGTAAAGAAACAATTAAAGAGAAACCCCTACTTCTTGTGTTTGGGTTTAATGAGCTGTCTCAAGGAGAGCCCTTGATCCCAAACCAAAACAAATCTAACCATTGGATGAGAGACATGTGTAGGAGTTGCTAGAACCCTCCACACACTTTGTGTTGATTCAAGACACATGTGGGAGTTTCTAGAACCCTCCACACACAATGTCTCTCAAACAAATCTAAACCCTTGAATCAAAAGCAAAGTATCTATACCACACACATCACAAACCAAAAAGCAAAAAGCATTCAAACCACTCATAAAGGTAAAATGGGTCCTGCTATGGTGTATAACACCTAATAAATATGGCAATCTACAACTAATCACACGACACGATTAACCCAGTGGTTAATCTAAGGCAAACAAACATAATGATGGTAAACTAAATCATGCATACATAATTAAAAAGTTCAAGTTGTTACATCCTACCCTCCTTAAAGAAATTTCTTCCTCGAAATTCTCTAACCCAACCGGAAAAGTTGATGATACTTATCTTGAATACGATCTGGGGAATTTACTCTTGCTAGATTGAAATTGTGTCTTCAATTACTTCGTCTTATTGTTGTTGTTGTGCCGGGTTCTGATTCAGTTGTAATGGAGTTCGGGTACACTATGGTGTTGTCCTCGTGATGAAGTTTGCTGTGATTTCCTTGGTGACAAGCATTCTCCTTGATGATGTCCCATTTTTTCGCAGTTGAAACACCTCGGGCATTTGTCACTGAAGTTTTGAGTGTACATTGTTTCTTATGCTTCTCGTCCTTTATGTATTTCAGCTAGGTTACTTCTGGATTTCCTTTCCTTCTTTTGATCTTGAATCTCATGAGATTCTCGTATATCCTTTTCTACTTTCCTTCCACAATCCACAACCTTGTGATATTCCGTGAATTCTCTCACAGTCAGTCGGCTCCTGATATTCGGTCTCAATCCACTCTCAAACTGGAATGCTTTCTTCTCATCTTTGTCCAATGCATACTTGGCAAACTGTGATAACTCTGTGAATTTGGCTGCGTATTCCATCACTGACATGCTACTTTGCTCGAGCTTCATGAACTCAAGCTCCTTCACTCTTCTGATTGTCTTGGGAAAGTACTCAAGGTAGAAAGCTTTCTTGAATTTCATCAATGAGTTGAGCCTGCTGTCGCTGCATCAAAGTGGTCATATCACCCATAGCTTGATATATGCCAGCAAGTTGCAGATTGCTTGCATTGTTCTCCTTAGGAGGATTCAAACCTGCATGTTGAACTGTTCTATCGGCCATTGTAATTCGCTCTAAGTACCTGTGAAAGAGAAGATAACATTCGCTTTTCCCATGAGTTAAAAATCTCAGATTGTTAGTACTCAACATTCAACATTCAACACACAGAAGACTTGGAAAATATCGGCACCTTGAAAACTTTTAATACATCATCATATCAAAAGCTTATGGAATTGATTGAAAACAGAAGACTTAGGCTTTGATACCACTTTTGTCACGAACCAAACCAGAAAATCCCAATTCTGAGATTTCAAGCTTAATTCGCAACTCTCACCCCAAATAATACTTGGGCGTGGAAGCAATATTAAACCAAGGTTGTTAAATCATAAAATAATTTACACAAGAAAGAATTATGGAAAAATAGTATACTTAGAATAATACTCATTACAACAACCTTCCAACAAACACAACATAAATCTAAATGAGTCTAGTGCTTTCAAATCAAATCCTAATAATTATCGAACTTTTACTAAATAAACACGTAAGTTATAGTGAAGAAACCCTACCATAAGTTCTAGTAAAATATCGAATAGAATCCTAGAAATGATTAATGTCTATATGAAACCCAACATCAGATTATCAAGGTCACTAGAAGATAGTATTAATGAGTGATAGTACAGAAAATATTACATTCAATCCAAGGTTAAACAACGGGAAAATAAATAATAAAAACTAAGTTCTATAATTAATCAAGTCCCCTACAAAACTTTCATACAACATGTAATTCAAATAAAACAACTATTTATCCATTACATTTGTGATCACCCCCGGGTTGGGTGGATTCTAAGTCGATTGGGTGGAAATGGAGTCGCCACCATCCATTGAGATTTGGGTGTGGATGATCACCCAAGATTGATTTGTTGATTTTAAAATTGAACCGAAATTGTGAAATTAGGTCGGTCTAACCAGAAATTAGGTAAGGGGGTTTAATTTAGAGATAGGGAGGTGTTAGGCACCCATCTACTCCTGGTTCAACCGATTATCCGGTTCAAGACTATTTGGCCAATTGATTAGATCTAAAAACTAATTAAATCATTCAAAATTCTAGAATATTCCTACAATTCTAGGGATAAATTACCAAGATAATCTTTAAAAAAGTTTAAAAATACTTTAACCTAAAATGCTAAAGTTACTTAATACTTTAACCTAAAATGTAAAAATATCTGATATGACCTAATTTAATCAAAACCCTAAGAAGAATCTAATTAACTAAAATCCTACAAAGATGATGAATATCAATAAAAAAAGTGAAAATCCTAAAATTCCTAATATGAAATATAAAAAAAACATCTAGAACCTAAAATAACATAAATGATGAAAGACAATGACAAAACCAAAAATAAAGATAGAGGAAAAGTCAATTCATAAAAGAAACTACGAAGATAGAACTAGGTGCTATAAGATAGTAGGAATCCTTATGGACACCTAAAAACCAAGTACTGTACACAAGACCGGTAGGATTTATCCATGTATAAACTATTTGAAATGGAAGCAATATCGGACCCTTCTATTAAATTCAAATCAAATTGTCTTAACATATCTCATATGCACTCAAGAGAAGATGTACAGTGTAAAGAATGTATAACTCATGTTATATGGCACGGATCAGATGCAAACAACAATGCTCATAAATCTTCATGTAACTAATTGAAATTTAGAATAATAGAGATGGGTCATTCAGAATCTGGATAATAAGAACACAAGAAGTCTGGGAATGCAATAAGTCTAAGAATCCATATAGAATGTAATCATGTAAATCTGTATTAACTCATGCTCTTACCAACGAAATTAATTAAAAATTAAGAACAGAGAGACTAAATGTGAAATAAAATAAAAACCTGTACAAATCCTCCAATGTTCGGGAGCTTAGTAAAACTTGGCTTGAGAAAGGCTAACAAGATTGGACGATCATAGTCGCAACAAAACACGAGCTCACCGAGAGTGATTCAGAAACTCTAATGGGGTGAAACCATTGCAGACCAAGAAGAAGATTGATGTTGAGAATAGAACTTGAATGTTGGAGCTGTTGGTGGTTACGGATTCCAGAACATAGGAAACGGGAACATGATGATGCGATCGGGGGGTTTTCGGTAGAACCGGGGCTAAGGTTTTGCTGAGAAATAAAGGGAAATGGGGTTGAGTTGGATTGAGGGAGGGAGAAAACAGAGGTTTCGGTGGTGATGATTTTTTGTATTCGAAGATGGTTTTAAACGGGTTCAGTTGTGGGTTGGAGAAGACGAGAGTTGCATTTGGGTTGGAGGTGAATTGGTGAAGAAGAACAGAGGGTAAGCAAATGAAAGAAAGAGAGAAAGTGAGCAGGGGAGAGCTTGCTTGTTGGTCTGCGAGAGAAGGAGGAGAGGTTGCAGCTGCTGCGACTTTCCGTTTCTTCTTTTCTTTCCTTCCCCCTTTTTTGTTTGTTCACTTTCCTTCCCCTCCCTTTTTTATTTAATAAAGAATCCAAATCGCCACTTGTGCAGTTGTGCAATCTAAAATCATTATTATTACTTTTTGTTTCTTATCAAATCATCCCCAAATGTTCCTATTACATCCATTTTATCCCAAAATCCCTTTTCTTTATTTAATTATATAGCTTTTGTTGATAATTTTTTTTTTTAAAATACCAAAAATGATCCTTGGACTCCTGAACTCGTAATTTTACAAAATTGTAGTTCTTTTGATGGTATTTCTGTGTGGAATCCAAATTTGATTTCAGAAAAATATTTCGACCCTCAAATATGATTGTTTGACCCGAACGACTGGATTAGTGGCAAAACTGTCATTTTTCCGATGAACTTCAAATTAGCCCAAGATTATACTCATTGGAGAGCATTTTGGCTCAAGAATTCAAATTTGAGGTTGAAAATGGATTTGGGACTGAAATGAATCAGATGGGGTCTACTAGGGATATTTTGGTCATTTTTAAGATTTTTTGAGATTTTCATGAATTTCTGAAATTTCTAAGGAATTTGAGCGCATGGCAGAGATTAGATTCAGATGATGATTTGGAGTTGCTGATTCTCAAGTCAAGCGTTCAAGGGGTTGCAGAAACAGGCAAGACTGCACTTTGGAGCAAATTGGGGTGTCTACAGCTGCCCTTCTTTATCGGAGTTGCGAGCGACAAACAACAAAGAAAAGACATGACTCCAATTTGCACCGTTCAATGAAATTGTGCTCTATGCTAAAATTACTCTTTATATTTTGAACTTGCAATATTTTTGTGTTTTAAAAAAAGAGATTGTATCAGGGGAATGTGTTTATTCCCGAAAGGGTGAATGCTTGTCTTTCAAGAGGCGACGTTGCTATATCTTAAGAAGACAAAGCGCATAGGTCTAAATCTCTTTAAGCTGTGTATAGCTTAGAGGTAAGAGGGCTTCAAGTTTTTTTCATTGATAAATTCTTTTATTTTTTTTTGGAAGTTCAATTTATGAAGAATATGTTTGATAAAAAGCAAAGTTCTGTTCATAAACTCGGAGATTATTCAGGACTATTGCTTATCAGTGTTAAGCCTAGTCATCATTGAGCTGCTTCAAAGGGTTGGACAGGTTCCAATCTCAATGATTAATGTCGCAGAACAATATAGAATTAGGTCCAGTTGTGAGACAAGATCCAAAAGAGACATAATTACTTTTGACTAGATTGACTATTACAATACAATCTCTTGTCTTCTTGATTCAATTATCTCTTCAGCTTTGTTGCTTTTGCTCCTTTGAAGGTCCCGCTTCTTTGTTGTCTTTGAGTGAACTTCATTGGACTTTTAAGTGTACTCCATTGGAAAGGTGATATGCTCGTTTTTGAAAATGTGATATGCTTGTCTTTCATTGGAAAGGTGATATGCTTGTCTTTCATTGGACTTTGTTGCATCTTTTGAGCTTTTTCTCTTTTGGCTCTGCCTCTTCTAAATTCTTGTTCTTCCTTGGATTTCGGGATGATTGACTTTGCTCTTCTCTCGCTTGATGTTCCAAAATTTCCTCGCAAGGCCGTTGCTTTGAATAATTCTTCTTTATCCCTAATTCTTGTATTTTCTTTTCTCGCACAATTCACGAAGTTTCCCCGCAAGTCATTTGCTCTGTATTATTTAGTTATTTCCCGAAATCTTTTCTTTTATTGCACCCTATGATATCTGTAGCTTAAAGGAAAAAAATAAAATATAAATGCAAAGAAAGTGATAGAGATTTTTTTTTTCTTTTTTCAATATTTTTTCTTTTCCTTTTATTCTTTTTTTGATTTTTTTGAAGACCTCAAATATCCGGAGATTTGTAAATTGAACACTTTTCTTTCTTTTCTTTTGAAAATCCTAGATTTATCATCCTTGGCTTCAAAATTTTCTTTAAATTAAGATGATCAAAATTGCCCGATTAAAAACTCTCCAAATGAATATCAAGGATGTGATGGAACAACTTCCGAGAGTTGTAACAAGAATATTTTGAGTTTGATTTCATCCCCGATGACTATTAGGGACAATGCTATCTTTTCGACTGTTGAGAGAATGAAAGAGATGTTCGGCTTGACCTGATCAAGACTGCCAGAATGATACTAGACCAAGATGTTCAAAGATGTCAAATATGATAACATATGCCCCAGTGTAAATAGAATTCTTTCACTTCATTGGATGATCTGTAAATACCGTTGCGATCTGTGAAAATAGAAAGATGATTCCAAACTGATGCTAGGGGTTATTTTCCTCAACTTACTTCAAAAAAAAAAATTTCTATGTTTCTTTCTTTTCCTCTTTCTTTTTTTTTTTTTGTTGCCATTTTTACCTCTAGCGCTTGTTTAGGTTTTCACCAAAGCTGACTTCCACATTCTTTTTGCACGACGATGCCTTTGCAGGTTTTCGTCGTGCCTGTGGTTTTAGGTTTCTCAATTATCAAGCTATAATTTCATCATCACTAATCAAAATAGAGTTAAATTGCCTTACAATTAAAGATTATTTTGATCATAAGAGGACTTGTCAAGTAGAACGAAACGAAGGCTGGGTTAGGTTTATGAAAAAAAGATAAAAAGGCTCAATAACAATATTTTGATGGAATACGTGAACTGGGATTGCATAGCTCGAGTACATTTTTTTCTCTTCTTTGAATTTTCCTAAATATGAAACTTGTTGCCCCAAGTATACTTCCCTTTTTTTCGTTTGATTTCCCTCGAATGTTATTTTTTTTTGAATGTGAAACTTTTTGCCCCAGTTTTGAGTGTTTCCTAATTTTCCTTCGAATATTTTTTTTTACCTTTTTCATTTTTTTTTAAACCCAACATCTATTGCCCCATTTTATGAATCTTCAAAATAATCCCAAAATTTCTTTTGATTCTACTTCTTTGCCCTAATGTGGGGTATCCCTTGATTCTATTTCTTTGCCCCAATATGGGGTATCCTTTAACTCTACGTCTTTTCCCCAGTGTGAGGTGGCTAATATCAGTTTGGATTATAAAAAAGAAAATATAAGGTTTAAAATGATTAAACTAGGGATTTTATGAAATGGGGATTCAAAAGGGAAATAGCCTCTGATCATTTCAAGATGAAGTTTAATTTCAAGCAAAATAACTTTCTTTTGGGCTGATTGGTTTAGGAAATATCCTCTCGATGTACGTGTGCTGAAAAGAACCTTCTTCACAGTATATTATCTTCTATGATTGGTTTAAATTTTCTGTGACAATCTTCTTGATGTGATGATATTTACTTCACTATTGAATGTGCTTCCTGAAAGTTCATCGCCTCGTTTTCTTATCATATGCTCGACCATACACTTAGGAGAGATTATCCATGAAAATTGGGAATCAAGTACCCCTTTGATTGGGTCCAATTGGATCTGGCTCGAACTCTTTCGTCTTCATTTTGCTCTAATGATGCGATCAATTGAATTGAGTAGAAATGACAGCTGAATCTTTTCCTAATTGAAACCCTCAATCTTGTAGATTTGAATTTTTTACTCGCTTTTTTACCATTCAGATTATGAACAATCGTTTCTTCTCAATTGACTTCACTTGAAGCAAAATTGATGATCTGTAAACAATGAGGTTTGTATCTATCATTTGAAAGTCTTGACACGATCGAACAAAAACATTTATACAATCATTCACTCTTTTGCCTAGAGAATAACAAGACTCCAATTTTCACATGTTTTTGGTCTTTCTCCGTCCTTAAATTTACGGTCACAGTCTCTTAAATGTTGGGCTACACATCGTTTTCTTCATTCTAAAAAATTTCATTTGGCTATCATATAAAAAAAATTCACGACTTTTTGAAGATCTTTTTTTTTTTTTTGAACATTCTTAAATTGCTTTTCTCAAGGTCAAATGTTCATTAAAATGTTGAACCTTGAGGAAAGTGGATACAATTACCATCACGAAAATGGTCCTTTGAACTATGGGGAGTGGATATGATCTTTTAGGCGATGTATTCAAGCATGAAAGATTCTTTGACAGATGAAAGTGGCAATGTACCCTGAATCCTGTAACTACGAATAAACTTCAGAGTATCTCATAAATAATGATGATGTGGATGCAATGATATATGAATGCTGGAAATGATGCAATTGTATGTGGATGCGATGATGAAATGCAATGAGCAAAACCTACTTCTGGGCGGCTTACAACAAACTCTCCCAAAAGAGGCTAAAGAAAGAAAGATGCAACTTGTAGGTGGCTTACAGCGAACTCTCCTAGAAGATGGACAAAACCCTGCTTTTGGGCAGCTAACATCGAACTCTCCCAAAAGAGGCGGAAGAAGAAATACATGAATTTGATTGATATAATGATGATAAAAGTGGGTGAGCGGTCCTTCCAATTGAATCTCAAGGGAACATGCTCGAATGCAATGCATGAAATGATGTGAATGGGCGAGTGGCTCTCCCGGTTAAATCTCAGGAAAGCAAACTCGGAGAAGAAGAAAACAAATAGTTTTCCCAGCCAAATCTCAAGAAAACTAATTCGGAATGGGTGATCTGCCCTCCCGGCTAAATCTCAGGAGGACGTGCTCACATGTAGTGCATGTAATGATAATATGATGTGAGTGAATGAGCCCCCCGGCCAAATCTTAAGAGAACATACCTAAATGATGATAATGTGAGCAGATGAGTGGACCCTCCGGGCCAAATCTCAGGAGAACACACTTGAACGCAAAGGGTCACTCTCTCGGCTAAATCTCAGGAGAATATACCCAAAAGATGATGTGGTTATGTAGGCAAGTGAATGAGCCCTCTCGGCCAAATCTCAGGAGAATATACCCAAATGATGAAGTGATAATGTAGGCGAGTGAGTGAGCCCTCCTGGACATAGCAAAGGAAAATGCACACAAATGCAGTGCAATATAATGATGAAGATACAAATGAGAAAACGGCCCTCCCGAATATATCACTAGAGAACGTACTCAAATGTAGGGCAATATAATGATGATGATACAAGTGAGAAAACGGGTCTCCCAGATATATCATTGGAGAACGTACTCAAATGAAGTGCAATATAATGTCGGTGCAAGTGAGCAAACAACCCTCCCGGATGTACCACTAGAGAACGTACTCAAATACAGTGCAATGTAATAATGATGATGCAAGTGAGCGGACGGCTCTCCCGGATATACCATTAGAGGACGTGCTCAAATGTAGTGCAATGCAATGATGATGATGCAAGTGAGCAAACGGTTCTCCCGGATATACAACTGGAGAACGTACTCAAATGCAGACCAATAATGATGATGATATAAGTGAGCAAACGGCTCCCCCGGATATACCACTGGAGAACATACTCAAATGCTGTGCAATATATTGATGACGATGCAATTGAGCAAAATGCCCTCTCGAATATACCGCTGGAGAACGTACTCAAATGCAGAGCAATGATGATGATAATGCTAGTGAGCAAACGGCCTTCCCAGATATACCACTGGAGAACTTACTCAAATGTATAGCATAAGATGATTACTTCAGAATGAGGTGAGTGTTGTGCTAAATGAAATATATGAATGAACATGTATGCTAGTGATATGAATAACTTGATGATTCTAAAGATACTCCAAAAATTTCTTTTCGTTTTCCTCTTCTTTTTTGAATTTAAGGTGATTGATTTTTTTTTATTCCCCCTTTTAAAAAAAAAATAAATAATTGTTTTCTTTTTCTTTTATTTTTTTGATTTTTTTGAAATGATTTGATTTTTTTGATTTGTTTCTTTTTGTTTTTTTTTAAAGATTTATCTTCATTGATTTTTGAAATGATTGATTCTTTTTCTTTTTCTTTCTCTCTGTATTTTTTTTTTGAATTTCTTTTTTATTTTGAATGATGTTCTCTTTTTCTTTTTCTTTTTTTGATTAATTTTCTTTTTCTCTCTTTTTGTTTTTTGACATGGATGATTTTCATTGATTATTTTGAATGGACGTTTCTCTCTTTTTTTGGATATTTTTTTAAACGGATGCTTTTGAATGATTTTCTATTTTTTTGGTTTTTGATTTTTTTTCCCGGATGTATTCATGCTCTAATGTGATTCATGTGATGATATGAATATAGTGCAAAATGAATGTCCTAAATGGGGATACCCATGTGTGTACGACCCTTGACCTGACATAGACTAGACTTCTAGGGCACCCAAAAACAGTGGGTGGGCTCCCATCCTAATGCACATGGGTCATGGACCCATGGATATGGACTCAAAGCATGGTATGGATCCTGGGTCATGGACCCTGGATCACTATGTGGTCTTCCTTAATGGGCCCAAATGATAAGCCCGAACTAAAGATAACTCCAAGACGGGCTTGGGCCATAGGCCTAACCAAAAGGGACTCAAATATGGCTGATATGATTCTTGGGTGATGGACCCTAGATTCCTAGGTGGGCTTTCCTAATGGGCCCAAATGATGGGTCTAAACTAGAGATTATTCAAATGGACTTGGGCCATGGGCCTAGCCAAAATGGACTCAAAATGCATGAAACTATAAACCATGTTGAAGTGACCTAGCCATTTATTCATGAATTGACATATTAAAAACAGCACACGTGTCCTAATACTCTGGTTTTCTAAGGTCTAAACCGGGTTCTATATGGCGTTCACGGTTGTGAATCTATAGGCTGAGGGAACCCGAAACGGGTTGAACCGACCTCTACACATGGATTTCTCCACATGCTTCTTTAGTCGTTTGGTTCGGGGTGGAGGTTTGGGCGCCGACACCGGGGACAAAGACCGCCCGGCCGTAGGCTTACTAGACTCCTGGAGCGTAAGGTTTGCCACCGGGGATGAAGGTTGCCCATTTGCAAGCTTACAAAGCTCCCTAGATAGATGAAAATGGGTTGTGATTATGCAATATGTTAGTGAATTCAAGCATGCAATAGAATTAAACCAATCTATTCAAATAAACCATATACATTGAAGCAAATTGAACCACATTTATCTAAATTGAACCATAAAAAAACACAAAAACATATATCAAACCAATATCAAATAAAACAAATTTACAGATCTAAAAAAAAATAAAAAAATCCTGAATTGGCCAAATTAAATTAAACCGTGGTTCAAACCCATAACTCCCCAGTGGAGTCGCCAGCTGTGATCACCCCTGGGTCGGGTGGACCCTAGGTCGATCGAGCGGAAATAGAGTCGCCACCATCCATTGAGATTTGGGTGTGGATGGTTGCCCAAGATTGATTTGTTGATTTTAAAATTGAACCGAAATTGTGAAATTAGGTCGGTCTAACCAGAAATTAGGTAAGGGGGTTTAATTTAGAGATAGGGAGGTGTTAGGCACCCATCTACTCCTGGTTCAACCGATTATCCGGTTCAAGACTATTTGGCCAATTGATTAGATCTAAAAACTAATTAAATCATTCAAAATTCTAGAATATTCCTACAAATCTAGGGATAAATTACTAAGATAATCCTTAAAAAAAGTTTGAAGTCTCTAAAACCCGAAAATGCTAAAGTTACTTAATACTTTAACCTAAAATGTAAAAAATATCTGATATGACCTAAGTTAACCCCTAAAAAGAATCTTATAAACTAAAATCCTACAAAGATGATGAATATCAATAAAAAGTTAAAATCCTAAAAATCCAAATACCAAATATAATAAAATATCTAGAACCAAAAATAACATAAATGGCGAAAAACAATGATAAAACCTAAAATAAAGATAGAGAAAAAGTAAATCCATAAAAAACTACAAAGATAGAATAAGAAGTTAGGTGCTGTTAGATAATGGGAATCCTTATGGACACCTAAAAACCAAGTACTGTACACAAGACCGGTAGGATTTATTGTCACGCCCTAGATCTCGTAACACGGATCCCTAGTGGGATGGCACGGATCACGAGGCGAGACCTTCGGAATCCATTTCTGGACCCCGGATTGCCATATCATTACCAAAAATAAAAGAGATAAAATAAAATTGATCTTTATTTCATCTACTCAGAGTTTGCGGAAGATAAATACAAATAAACAAATAAACTAAGGTGTCGTTTGGCTCCCATTCGGGATCAGGAACTCATTCCAGGAACTAGTTCTGGGAACTCATTCTAGGAACTCGTTTTGAAGGATTCTTGATTGCGTTTGGTTAGCATGTTACAAAATGAGTTCCAACGTAAAATAGATGTTTGGTTAACATGTACTAGAA
>JAUPMG010092806.1:0-12512 GCA_031762675.1 Pachysandra terminalis
GTCTAAAGTCTTTTACATTGGTAGCCCCCACAATTTTCGGAATCAACACAATGAATGTAGCATTCGTGGCTTTATTGATTATCCCATTCTTTTGAAACTCCTTGAAAACCTTCATTAAATCTTCTTTGATAATAACCCAACAATCTTGGAAAAACGCCAAATTAAAACCATCCGGCCCCGGCGCTTTATTTCTATCCATCTCCCAAACTGCTTTCTTAACCTCCTCCTCTTCAAAATCTTTTACTATGTCAATAGCTGACTTGTCATCCAACTGGGTCCCTTTCAGCAATTTCAGATCAAAACAATTTTCTTGCTCGGACCTATATAGTTTAGAGTAATACCCTGAAATTTCCTCTTCAATTTTCTTAGGATCATCCGTCATCACCCCATCACTTTCCAACATCACAATCTCATTTTTCTTCCTTCTATAATTGGCCATTTTATGAAAGTACTTCATGTTACCGTCTCCTTCTCTAAGCCATTTAACTCTAGATTTTTGCCTCCAATTCAATTCCTCTTTTTTCAGTAGATCCTCCAACTCCAATTTCAGCCTTCTCCTAGATTCCCTTTCCTCACTGTTTAAAACTCTCCCTTCTTCCATTCTATCAAAACCTTGAACTTCCTCCAAAATTTGATTTTTCCTCTCCGGTAGCCACCCAAACACGTCCCTATTCCACACTTTAAGTTTTTCCTTAATACCTCTGAGATACTTCAAGAACTTAAAACCTTCCCAACCATCACCCACCTCCTTACTATCCCACCACCCTTTGATAATTTCCTTAAACTTGGGATGTTGGAACCACATATTTTTCACCTTCTCAAATTCATTATTCCTGTCTCGACGCCTCAACTTCGCTCACCACCAACGATAGTGTCACCGTCACTTTCTGCTGGCTCGCCTCCAATTTTACTCGCATCTCTTGCCTTTGTCCCCCCACTTTGATGATGGCTTCTCTCCTCCTCACCAGCTCTATTATATGTTTGTCCAGATCGGCCATTGCGGCTGTATCTGCAATATCTTATGTGTCCAGCTGAGATAATGACTCCTTAAGCTCCCCATGCTTCTTTCTCAATGTGGCAACTTTGGAAAGATTGGATGTAAGGCTGGAGAAAAAGCTTTCGGCCTTGCAAAGATACTCCTCAGAAGTTCGGTATTCAGCCGCCATGCCGGGGATCTCAGAAATGGAATCTAGAAAGAGCAAATCGTTGGGGGTCAGTGAATGGTCAATTCTTAACACTCGAATATTCTCATCTAACAGCTGAAGGTTCTTAGGCAAGCACAAAGCCTGAAAATCCATGCCAAGGAGCTCGAAAACAACCTTCCGGGACTCGTCCAACCTATCTACCGTCTCTCCTGACGTGGCGGAGTTTATGACCAAAACGGCACTGGTTCCAACCAAAGGCTGTTCAAGAAGATCATCAAGACTGGCAAGCCATGCATCGAAGTCCCCAGTCGGGGCATCGGATACAGGATCCATGGCCAAATGAACATTAACGGCCGGAGACTGGGGATCGGAAGCCTCATCACAGATGGCCAGGGGAGAAACAAGAGATGATGTCGCTGCCAGGGAAGAAAGACCACCTAGTCGAGCCGATCCATGTGCATTTAAGGCAGGACTCGGTGGCAGAGAGCTCCCTGAATCCTTGGAGCCCTCTAAATTGCTCGAGCTATCTCGCAGCTCGATAGTCTCACCAGCTCCTTGGGTGATAAACGAATGGGATTGCCTGGTAGATGCAAGCCTGTTACGCTATTTCTTCTCCGACGACCGGGGATTCCTAATCCCCAAGCTTCCTAAAATTAGACCGAATACGGTCATGAGTACCTGGATTGGCCCTTTGTTTCTTTGGGGAGGAAAACAAAGGAGCTAAAGCTTCCTTTCTCCTTGCCCTAGGGGAAGGTGTGGTAGAATCGGCCGTCGACGTTCCACCTACGGCCCGTAATGACATGACAGGGGAACCAGCATCCTTTGCCCCCTTCATTTTCTTAAGAGATTCTCTGGGCGGAGGACCAAGACGGACAAGGTATTCCTCTCGCGTCCGGATAAAAGTCCGGGCAACGTAATAAGACCATCAGGTCCTTAAGGCATCGGTAGAAGACAAATGGTTAGGAGGAAGGACCATCGAGAATTCTCTAATACGGGAGGAAAAACGGGCCGACAAAGTCTGATAAAGATCAAGGGATTTGATAACCACTCGTTTAACATATATGACATTCAGAGAGAAACGTAAAGGAACGGGGATAGCCTGGGTAAGTCCGAACTGGCAGGCACAAAAGTGTGGGAAGTATGGCTCTAACCCGCATTTATAGTTCCGGTCGGGTCCACTACCCATGATCCCGCCATACGGGAGATCCCGATACAACAGATAACCTCCCCAGAGTTCATCTCTACGTTTTGTCGATACAGTGTCTCCTACCAGATGGAAGTCACGATCGGATAGTCATTCTGGCTGATCTGGCCTAATAAAGAAAGGTTGGAACAAGGCATTGTCACGGTCGATAGGAAGGGCGGAGAAGAAAGAGAAACAATCGCCAAAAGAAAGGTCATTGACAGAAGGGTTTAACCATTGGCGGCCAAAGTATTGCAAATCACCGGTGGGAGGATTCAAATATTGGCAAAACATGGAAGGAAAATATTCATAAAGCCACCATTGGAGTAGCCACAGGGGCCCTCCGAAGGTTCTTAATCCCTTCACGGATAGCTCATACAGACCCCTATACAAGGAGGTCAACATTAGAGAAGCCATAGAAAGTCCACGATCGGTCGCCAAGGCAACGGCCACGTAAGAAAATTCTTTGGCCATTTGACCAGAAGCAACACAAAAGAGGTTCCTACACAACAACATGAGAAGAAAGTAAAAATGTTCCTGGATGGTTAGAGGACCGCTTGACTTTTTCTCCCGAGCAATGTAAGCCCCCGTAAACCATAGAGGCATTTTGTTTATCAAAAGATACATCATCTTGATCCAGGTCAAAGCCCGGACTAATATACTCGCCTATTGGGGGTAGGCCAGTTAAAGCAACAACATCTAAGACTGTCAGAGTCATAGGACCACAGGGAAGATGAAAACATTTAGTCGACGGACTCCAGAAACAGGTGACTGGAGCAAGAAGTTCATGGCTCATAGGTACCTTAAAACAAGAATACTGGATTAATTCAAAAATTCTAGTGGCTCTTTAGGTAGCGGAGTGATACGGAGCTAACCGTTCAACCCACTCATTCCAAACCGGGATTGCCCTAGGCCAAGAACGTATCGGTCGACCGGCCCTCCAGGCTAACCAATCTAGGCTGTCAGAAGCCAAAAGGTCGAGTTCATGAGTAGAAGAGCGACGAAAAGATGATGTAAAGGCCAGACCTAGCACTCGGGAAGAGGAAGGAGGAGAGGTTTCAGAGAGTACCTGATTCGTTATATGAGCGGCCTCATTCTCCAATGCATACGTAAGATTCACATTGGCAGAAGAGATACTACGAGGAAGAGGGGATGACTTTCTGACCATTTTCTCCAGACAGAAAATAGACACCAGAATCGGGACAGAGATGGAGGACACATAAAGAAACCCCTGAAGGAAGAAAAGTAATCTTGAACAGGAGTTCAAATAAATTATCAAAAATAAGGAAATGAATTCGAATAGCCAAAGAAGCGAGTTAACCGGCTGTCATCCTTCAACCCTCTGCTCGAGATACGGCACATATGAAGATCATTGATTACCTCCTTCACGTCTCTTCGAAGCTGACGGAGAGACTAAGAGACGCAAAGGGAGGTAGGGCATGTGTTATGGCATATATTCGCCTATCTTCACCGGCCAATGATAATGTGACACCTGGCGCCAGGATGCCAAGCGACGGGCCGATCACGGCTCACTAGGATGCCAGATGTAATACCGATCAACGACGTACAGGATGCCAGGTGTAGCGCTGATCACAGCACACAAGGAAATCAAATAAGCGCTGATCAACGGCGTACAGGAAGCCAAGTGTAATGCTGGTCAATGGCGTACAGGAAGTCAAGTGTAACGCTGAAAACAGTGCTCAAAGTACCAAGTGTAGCGCCGAATACGGCGCACGAATAAATTAACACGAGCATTAAGTACTTAGTGCTCATAAGAAGCAAATAAGAGTACGACACCGAAGCAAATAAGAGTGCGACACCTGTCACACGCAAGAATAAATCAGCACCGTTGCGCATGGACACGATGAAGTCACAAATGTGCGACGTGTGGCAAGAAGAAGCAAGGCAAGTGAGTTCACGCGCCCAGTCCACCTGCCCATGAAGACAGAAAGAAGCACGGGAGTGATCAACCCACATTCTAATCAAAGACGACATGCAGCCAGTTATACAACCAAATTGAACGGTTACATAGTTGATCAAAGCCACTATATAAAAGGGAGAGGACCTGCTTCTTCTCAAACACTCCAACAGCATCTACACAAACACAACAAGTCCAATGCAACGCTGCATCTCGAGCCTCCAAGTCTCTCATCCTCCTTTCGTTGCCTCCGCTGCAACAACAGTGCCCGGTTCTTCTGCCGCTCACCAATCAACCTCACTCCCTGAAGTATTGTCTTTAGCATTGGCAAGCCCTTCCAATTTGCATGTGCGACCACAGCCACTGGGACAAGAAGCACCTATGTTCGTCAATCAATCCGATTTGAGCCACTGCTCTCAGTCTCAGACTTATCACACTACCTCCCTCCGAGAAGCTGCTCTCAATCACGGACGCCTATCCAGCCTGCTTGCGCGATCGTTGCCGCTGCGATAACACCTCCTATTCATCAGTCTTCTTTCTACCTTTTGCATTTTTATCATTCTCTCTCGACAAGCTGCCTACAGGTAGTATATCCAAGGTCGTGACCACGGACACTGCAATAACCACCGCTAGGTAACCAGGCTTCTTTCTCTCTCTTTTTATTTGTTTATTTACATGTCATTGACGGTCCCGTTATTTAATCTTGAATAAACACTTGGTTAGGAGCTACTCTCTTTGACTTCATCTTAGCTATCATATTTTCACTATCTAAAGAATTTCAGACGAACCTAAAGGAAGGGAGAACCCCATACCTTTTCTACAATCGCCTAATAGCCTAAAAGGACGCATTACGGTGGCCAATTACACCTCCAATTGCTTAGGCAACTCGAACAGAATGTGTGATTAAGTGCCTGGGGTCAAAACCCAAAACCCCAAAACCCCAAAACCGTGGACTAGTAAGTCCTGGCACACCCGCGCGACACACACACACTCATTTACACCACACAGCACCAAGCAAGCAAGCCACGCCCGGGCTGCACACGGCCGATGGGCAGAGGGGCACCCGGAGAGGGAACAATCCCCTGATGGCTATTCATCAATATAAAAATTATGTTCTTTATATTAACTCACAGTTGTCTAGTGAAACACTCCAGTCAAAGAAAGCAGGTGAGACCAATAAGTCACACGTGGAAGCTTAGGAAATCCCCACGTCTCCATGTGTACTATCAACCAACCCCAGGTCAAAGACTAAGTTTCAGCCTCAAAGACATTTTCCACTTGGCATAAAGTTCTCACGTAAAACTACTGTTTTTCTTTGCATAAAACTTAATAAACATTAAATATTTGGATGGCCACTGCTGCATGAGACAAAACCTAATACATACGTACTATTGGGGTTTACATGAGTTGAGATATAATCCATGTGGCTAATCCAGAGGGTCCTCTGTTAAACAGACAGATCATTTTGCAATGTGGCAAGAATGGTCTTGCCTCACCAGCCAACTAAAGAAGGTGAGGCAGACCAGAATACTTTTCACCTAACGTATTACTTATATCTTATAAACTAATCTGTGAGTTATAACTCAAAACTTATTATTGATAATAAAGTTATATCAGTTATGTTTTATAGTAAGAACTATACAATTATATTAAAATTGTACACAATTAAAATTTACATATTTACTACATTTTGTAATTATGTTAACTTGTATTTATTACTGATATACCTAATTTTATTAATATGTTAACTTGTATTTATTACTGACATAATTAATTTTATAATTATGTTAGCTTATTATTTGCCTAATCTTACTAGCATATTAGTTATACTTATAAATTCTTGATTCATTACTAATACAATAATTCAATTTATATTATCTTTTTCTTATTATTAATATAGTTACGTTAGCTTATTATTTGCCTAATCTTACTAGCATATTAGTTATACTTATAAATTATTACTTTATTACTAATATCATCCTTATGAATTTATAAACTACCAGTTTGCAGAAATGTTTGAAGTGTGAGCTCTGCAGCAAAAAAATAAAAAATAAAAAAACATAGCACCATAGTGTAAACTATATCTAACTTTCAATAACCTTCTACTTTATAGGATGCACAACTCAAGTAGCTTTCCAACCATGCACAAATCTCCCATTTGGATGTGATTCCAAGTTAGACCAAATTCCTACATGGATGCTGGAAAGATCAGGCAAATCTTGATGAAAGCAATGTTTGGAAGACATAATTAACCCCTCTATCAACCAAAAGAAAAGCAAGGCCAAATATCCAAACACCTTTCAAAGCAAGGCCTCTAAAACGAGTCCAAAAGAGAGTAGGCATGGTTTTCAATGTCGTCGACATGTCAACCATTTTGGAACTTGCGACACGAAATCCATGGGAAGTCGCGACATGAGGGAAAGACTATATATTTGTAAAAACAAACGCTATAAAACTATGAAAACAGTTTCCCCCACCCACCCCATCTCCCCCTCGGTGTCGCGACATGTCTAAGTTCTTACCAGTTTGCGACATCGACATTGCAAACCTTGAGAGTAGGTTTGTGAAAATGAAACTAAACATTTGCAACAAAAAATTAGTTTTCTGATTTGTGTAGCGTGTGAACATGTTTGCCATATCCCGTTAGATCAAGGACTTGGTAATGGGACATACAATCAAGCGTAAGAAATATACTCATTTGGTTGGATCCACCAGGAGACCAGAAAAGCCAATAATCAACCAAAATATAATTTTGTAACTAGCAAATTCTCTGGAACAATAGCCATATCATTCTGATAAAAGATGGGTCACATTATGAGTTTATAAAGTGCCCTAACATTCTATGTTAATCAAGGAGATGTATAAACCCAAAAAAAGTAAACATATTTGAAATATTATAGGCATGAAACAAATAAAAAGAAATTGATTTCTAACCTCTTCCCATTTTCTTTGTAGTTCCAGAAGTTCTTGACAATATGTGAGACATTCTGCATGGTAAGCAGCAGCTAACTCCTTTATCAGGGCCTTCCTTCTAATAATGCCTATCACTTCAGAAGAAGAAAATGAGGTTAGCAAAAACAGGAAGGAAAAAGTGAATGAGGTGGGGCCTATTAATTCAATGGTTTAAAATTAATCATTGAGTGAGCCACCGCTTGGATGGAGACTTGATCCAAGACAATAAAGGAACCTTCAAGTCTCAGGTGCATACAAAAAGGTTAAAATCATCTAATTTGCACACTTTCTGTCCATAGCTTATCCAAGAGTGGCCCCTGAATGATAAATAGGGGGTATTATACTTTTTTTCGATGAAAAACAAAGATAAAAAAGAGATGGAAATAAAATAGAAGTACAGGAACTAACCGCTGCAAAAGGGTAGGCACTAGACCTGAAAAAGAGTACGCATCAAAGACCACCCATATCACAAACTAGAAGATCCCTCAAGCAGAATATCTCATCAATGGAAACATCCGTAAAGGAAAATGACTCCCTCAAAGCTCCCCCTTTGCTAGTTTTATCCGTTAACTCATTGGCTAACCTAGGTGCATGGGAGAATGATATGTTCAGCCCATTAGCAAAGAACGGGACAAATGAACTAGGTGGATGCATCTCCAAGAACATTCCTGAGGCCAAGAGCCCCGAGCCAACTGAAGAACAAAACATTTCCACCCCTAAGTCCCTAAGATCTCACATCCCTCAAACCCACCAATAGAGCACATATCTCTACCCTAATAGCATTCCCTTCATCAATAGGTCCAAACATGGTGTAAGGGATCGGATGGGGACGATCCCCGAGTTGGTTCCGAAACGAGAAAAAGGTCAAAAACCCTGACTCGTTCCGATCCCGAGATGGATCGGGCGATCCAATCTTGAGATCGGAACGAGTCAGGTTTTTTTTTTTTTAATTAATTTCAGCCGGTCCGTCTGGGCCGATCCCAAGTTGGATCGGCGATCCAACTCGAGATCGGCCGAGAACGATCCCGAGCCAATTTCCGAGATTAAACACTATGGGTCCAAAGAATGCATGATCAATAGTGCCCAAATGGTCTCTAAAGTTACCACCAACCCCTTGGAGCCCTAGGTTGCCGAGAGAACATCCATCAAAGTTCAACTTGAGAGTCCTTTAACAACAGTCCTTTCCAAGCCACATGTCTCTCTAAATACGGGGATAGTAATTGTTACCCACTCCTGAATAAACTTTGAGGGCGTATTTGGCATTGCTTCTTGGCGCCCTAGAAGTGATTCTTGATCCTAGATGCGCTTTAACCATAAACATTAAGCATTTGGCAGCCATGTCTAAGAAGCATAGTTATTAAAGGCGACCGCTTAGGCGAGTAGGCAGTATCTCAAGGATCCAAGCGATGCCCGCCTAGGCTGATTACGCCTAGGTAACCGCCTAGGAGACTAGGCGATTTGCCTAGGTTGTCTCCCAGTTATTAAATTTATTTTTTTATTCTAATTAATGTATGAATTAAGGTTTAATTATATTTAACTTTCTCCAAAACAAATAAAAGGACTAAAAGGACTTTGAAGACTTGAAGCATTCACCAAAAAACAAAAAGACTTGGAACGACCAGGTATTTGGCCCTAAAGGAAAACCCTCCTCTCTCTCTCTTCCATTCAGCTTGAGCACGACGACGACGACTCTCTCTCTCTTCCATTCAGCTTAAGCACGACTACGACCAGGTATTTGGCCCTAAAGGAAAACCCTCATCTCTCTCTTCCGTTCAGCTTGAGCACGACCACGACTCTCTCTTCCGTTCAGCTTAAGCACGACCACGATCAGGTATCTTTTTTTTTCTGTAAACCTCTCTCTCTCTCTCGTCGGCCTCTGTTTTTCTTCCTTTTTTATGCGGCTGTGCAAAGCACCGTCAGCCTCTGTTTTTTTTCTTTTTCTCTGTACATAGCAAAAGAAACTCTCCCAATCCCTCTCTCTCTTTATCTCGATCTACCCCCTTTTTTTTCTCTTTTTTTTTTCTGTGCACAGCTTGTTCCAGTCCCTGTTTTATTTTTTTTTGGTAATGCCAGCCCCTGTTTTTGCTGCCCCTGTTCTGCGCACCTTCTAGGCTGCCCTTTTTTTCTTTTTTTTTTTTTTGCTTTTTCTGTTTTCTGATTTTAATTAATAAGTTTTCATTTTTTTTTTTTTGTGAAGTTAATAAGTTTTCATCTGATTATGAAATAGTTAATTATGTTATAATTATTAACATTTAATTGCTTTATTATAGGTGTTAGAAGATGTCTTTTTCTAGTAGCTCAAAGTCAAAAACCAAATCAAAGGATCCAGCATGGAAGTATACGTTTTGGTCTAATATTAGCGACAGAACAAAATCCAATGTGAACTTTGTGGGACTATAACAAATGGAGGGATTTATAGGCAAAAACAACATTTGATTGGTGGTTATGGTAATACTAAGAAGTGTCCTAATTCATCAATGGAGATTATTAAAGAATTATCGGACCATTTAGTGACTAGCAAAAGGAGTCATGACTTACTTGACAATTCAGTGAGTCAAGATCCATGGGAAAGGATTGTTGAGGAGGAGGAGGGTGAAGAGATTGAAGTTGAATCCGATTCACGTAAGAAAAGGATAAAGGGAGTCAACGATAAGTCCAGTCAAGTGACGAATAAAAAATCACGTGAAAAGGGGCCTGTGGATAGCTTTTTGAGAAGGGATCCTGAAGAAGTATTTGCAGAGAGGGCTAAAGGAAAAGTGGTTCAGACAACTATTAATAATAGATTCAAGGAGGATCGGAAAAAGGTAAACCAATATGTAGCAAGGTTGTTTTACCAAGCAGGCATTCCTTTTAATACAGTAAAATTAAGAAGCTTTCAGGTCATGGTAGAAGCAATTGGCCAATTTGGACCAGGATATCGACCTCCTACATTTCATGAGTTGAGAGAGTCACTTCTTAAAGGTGAAGTTAATAAAACAAATGAGCTTTTTCAAGTTTACAAGGCAGCATGGAAGAAGTATGGATGTACCATCATGTCTAATGGTTGGACTGATAAGAGGACAAGAAGTTAATCAACTTCTTAGTAAATTGTCCTGACGGAACATACTTCTTAAAATCGATTGATGCATCCGATAAAGTCCACGATTCAAGTTATTTGTTTGAAGTGCTTGATAAGGTGATAGATGAAATTGGAGAAGAGTATGTGGTTCAAGTTGTAACAGATAATGCATCTGCTTATGTCGTTGCAGGTTCTCCTTTTGTTACCTTTTTATCTCACATTTGATTTTTTTTCCTTTAATATATAGCTATATACTTATATTTATAATGAATATTGTTTCTACGTACCCACCCCGGGTTGCTCGGTAAGGGCGAATAGGGGATTGTGTGGGTTAGGCGCACGGTCTCAAGTTCGATTCCCCAGCTGAGCAAGTTCGGATTTAAGTGGGAGGTCGTGGCGGTGGGTTGCTGCGCAAGCCTCCTACTTGGGATTAGTCGGGCCTAAGGCCCGGACACCCAAGTTATCAAAAAAAAAGAAAATATTGTTTCTAAGTAAGAAGTTGATGGAGAAGAGAGAACAAATGTTTTTGACACCTTGTTCTGCCCATTGTTTAGATCTTATATTAGAGGTCATTGGAAAGCTCAAGGTGGCAAAAATTGTAATTGCAAAGGCCCAAACAGCAGTAGCTTATATCTACAAGCATCCTCTCCTTCTCAATCACATGAGAGCCAAGGTATGAAAGGATATAGTGAAGGCCGCAGTCACTCGATTTGCTACTGCTTTCTTAAATCTCCAAAGCTTGTTTACACACAAACAAACTTTGAGATCTCTATTTGTTTCTCCAGAATGGACAAATAGTAAGTGGGCAAAAAAGCAAGATGGGCAAAGAATTGCAAATATTATTTTGTCAACTTTTTGGAGAGGTGTAAGCTATTGTCTTAAAGCGTCATTTCCTATTGTGCAAGTTTTGCGGTTGGTTGATGGCGGTGAGAAGCCACCAATGGGATATATTTATACTGCTATGGAGCAAGCTAGAAATCAGATTAAAAGCTTCTTTGGCAACAAGGAAAGAGATTATAAGCCCGTCTTGAATATTGTGGATAGGAGATGGGAGGAGCAACTCAATCAACCTTTACATGTAGCGGGTTTCTTCCTTAACCCATGCTTTTACTTCAAAGCCAAAGAGATTTCAGAGGACTCTGTTGCAAAATTTGAAGTGGGTTTTCTTGAATGTTTAGAGAGGATGGTTAGAGATCCAGAGCTGCAAGATAAAATCTCTAAAGAAATGGATACTTATAAGAATGTCAGAGACCTCTTTGGTAAAGATATGGCAATCAGGCAAAGAGAAAAGAAGCAACCAAGTAAGTTTATGTTGAAGCTTTTAAATTTTAAATAGTAAATTCTAATACTTTCAATTACACAATTAAATGCTTAATATTTTTTTTTTATTAAACTTAAAAGTTGAAAATAGTATGCCTTGACTTTTAATTTAATTTTACTTTTGGTGGGATACATTTGGGGCTAACACCCCGAATCTTCGACGTTTGGCACTTCGTATTCTAGGCCTTACATGCACTTCTTTTGGGAGTGAACGCAATTAGAGTACTTTTGAAAATGTGAGTGCCAAATACTTGTCAATGTTTTTTTAATTTTATAGTAAAGTGTTGCTAAAGTGTTTAGTTGTTAATTTAGTTGACTGATATTATCCTCATATTTTATTTTGTTTGCCAAGATTCATACAAAGAAGAGGAATAGACTTGAACTAAAGCGGCTGAATGATCTTGTTTCCTTTCAACACAATCAGCGATTGCGAGAGAGATTTGTAACAAGGAACGAAAACCCTCATGCATATGATCCAATATGCTTTGATGAGATTGATGATTCAAGTGGGTGGTTAACAAGAAAGGAACCATTAGAGAAATGTGTCCATGAAGGGCTCAGTTGGTTAGATGTTGATAATGTTGTAGGGGCTTCTGAGGCTCTTAGTGGTCCACCAAGGCCAAGACGGAACATTACAAGTGCAACTAGCAGTAGCAGGTCAAGAAATGAAAGTGAAGATCTAAGAAGAGAAGAAAACGATGAACCTGAATGGGTCGATTCTGATGAGATTGAGGAAGAGGAAAATGTATATGTGGATGACAATGACGATGACAATGAATCTAATGAGGCTAATTGTGATGGGGTGATGGGATTGCAGGAGGCTTGCTTCAAAAAACTGATATGAATTTTACATTAGATAATTAGATGACTACCAATGCCTAATTATATTTGGATGGTTTTATCTTGAAACATCTCTTTTGTTAACTTTATTTTGTT
>JAUPMG010092835.1:0-12511 GCA_031762675.1 Pachysandra terminalis
CTGCTATTTTATAAACCGGAAACCAGAAAACTACAAAATTAGTAAGAACATGAAAACTCTTACCTGAATTGAACCTACAAAGATGTTTGAGAACAATCTTAGAACTTGAATCCTCCCCTTAGCAAGCCACGTATTCACTTCTCTCTCTCTCTCTCACAATTCTCTCAAAATTTCCAACTCAAGGTGTGAGAAATCCTATAGAAATCACTTCTATTTATAGGTGATTCTAACCCCTCTCACCATTAATCCTCTCACCCCCACTATCACCTCTCATCACTCTCCACTCTCTCTTCTCTTATAACCCCCTCTCTTCCACTCTCTCTCATTAACTTTACCACCCTCTCTCATCCTCCATTACTCTCTCTCTCTCTCTCAAACGCACGGCTGGTGCGTTTGGGAGAGAAACTGATTTTGAATAATTACAATTTCAGCCCCCTATTTAGATATTAGCCCCTATACTTTAGGATAATTACAATTTTGACCCCAAATCCTAAAATGCATAATTAAAAGTCCCCTGTCATCCTCAAGTCTCACACAATCACAGAAAAGTCCCCAGAATTAGAAACTTATAATTTAAAATCCCCTAGCACTCAACTTCTCACAATATCAAATATGCCCCTATATTGATAATTTTATTACAAATACACCCTTAAGTCAAAGAAAGTGCATAATCATACACAGATGAATTAAATCAAATACACATACATTATAATTCGAAGAATGAAATTATTTTAAAGGTTCAGGTCATTACAACCTACCCCCTTAAAAGAATTTCGTTCTCGAAATTACACAACTAGTCTACAAACAATTGTGGATAACGCTCTCGAATATTAGACTCTAACTCCCACGAAGCTTCAGAGTCGTCATGATGGCTCCACTGAATCTTCATCAAAGGAATAGTCATTGTCCTCAAGACTTGTTCATTTCGATCTAGAATCCTCATCGGTTGCTCCACATACGATACATCATTCCGAAGCTTCAACTGACTCCAATTCACAACATGTGAAGGATCTGGCTCGTACTTCCGCAATAATGACACATGGAATACGTCATGGATGGATGATGACTGCGAAGGTAGAGCTACACGATACGCCACACGTCCAATCCTCTCGAGAATAGGGAATGGTCCCTCATATCTCGGTGCAAGCTTCCCTGTATGTCCAAACCGCATAACTCCCTTCATCGGAGACACCTTGAGAAAAACATAGTCTCCAACAGCAAACTCAAGGTCTCTCCTCCTCCGATCGGCATAATTCTTCTGTCTACTCTGTGCCGTCCTCAACCTATCCCTGATCAACTTCACCTTAGCAGTAGTCTCCTGAATCAACTCTGGTCCAAGTAAACTATTCTCTCCGACTTCTGCCCAACACACAGGTGATCGACAAGGCCTCCCGTACATTGCCTCGAATGGATCCATACCAATGCTTGAGTGATAACTATTGTTGTAAGAGAACTCCACCAAAGGTAGATGCTCTTCCCAACTACCACCAAAGTCCATCACACAGGCACGAAGCATGTCCTCCAACACCTAGTTCACCCGCTCCGTTTGACCGTCTGTCTGAGGATGATAGGCTGTACTGAAATCTAACTGAGTACCCATAGCCTTCTGCAAACTCTCCCAAAACCTCGACGTGAACAATGATCCTCGATCCGAGACTATACTAACTGGCACTCCATGTAATCGAACAATCTCCCGAACATATAGTCTCGTAATATCCTCCGACGTAGAAGTAGTCTTCACTGGTAAGAAATGAGCAGACTTGGTGATTCTATTTACAATAACCCAAATCGAATCTAGTGAACCTAACGTCTTCGGCAAACCCACAATGAAATCCATTGTGATGTGCTCCTCCTTCCATTTAGATATAGGCAGTGGCTGTAGAAGTCCAGCCGATCTCTAATGTCGTGCCATAACCTTCTGGCAAGTGAGACACCTCACAACAAATTCCGCTATATCCTTCTTCATCTCAGGCCACCAAAAGTTAACCTTCAAATCCTGATACATCTTGGTGCTACTCGGATGAATAGAATATCTCGAACTATGAGCCTCCTCCATAAGCTCCCTCCGAATCTGCTGATCAACCGGTACACACAACCTCCCTCGATATCTGATCAGTCCATCAGTATGTACCGTCTAGTCAGGCTTCCAGTCATCCACAGCTAACAACTGAAGCTCCTGATCTGTCTTCTGACTATCAGCAAAACGGAGTTCAAGTGATGGTCTAGCAACCATACTGAACAGAATACCTCCATAAAGTTGAGTCACCGGTCGAACCCTCAAATCTGCCAAAGATCGCTCCAGACTCCATTCTTGACGCATCAACTGAGCTAATACTCCTCGAGGTTTACGATTCAGTGCATCCGCCACAACATTTGCCTTCCTAGGATGATAGTTGAGCATAGAGATATAATCGTTTAATAACTCAATCCACCTCCTCTGGCGTATGTTGAGATCTCTTTGGGTGAAAATATATTTCAGACTCTTGTGGTCTGAAAACAGCTCGAACTCCTCACCGTAGAGATAATGCCGGCACAGTTTCAAAGCAAATACCACCGCAGCCAGCTCAAGATCATGAGTAGGGTAGTTATGCTCATGAGTCTTAAGCTGTCTCGATGCGTATGCTACAACCCTTCCATCTTGCATCAGGACTGCACCTAATCCCTGTAACGATGCATCCGTATACACCTCTAGCTTCTGACCACTAACTGGTATGATAAGAACTGGCGCTGAAGTCAATCTTTGCTTAAGTTCCTCAAAAGCCGCCTCATACTTCTCGTCCCAGTCAAAATTCACACCCTTCCTGGTTAGTCGAGTCATCGGAGCTGCGATAGAGGAAAATCTCTTGATGAATCTCTGGTAGTAACCCGCGAAACCAAGGAAACTCCTTATCTCCGCCGCATTCTTTGGGCGTTCCCACTTTAGAACAGCATCCACCTTCGAAGAATCAACTGAGATACCACTTCTGGATACTACATGACCAAGGACTTCACTTCCTCCTTCCAAAAATCATACTTTTCGAACTTTGCGTATAACTGATGCTTCTTCAAAGTCTGCAAAACAGTCCGCAAATGTTCGTCGTGTTGATCCTTCGATCTTGAATATATCATAATATCATCCACGAATATGACGACAAAAGAATCCATAAAGGGTCTGAATACCCTGTGCATCAAATCCATGAATGCTGCCGGCGCGTTCGTCAACCCGAATGGCATCACCACATACTCATAATGGCCATAACGAGTACGAAAAGCTGTCTTTGGAATATCCTCCTCCCTAATCCTCAATTGATGATACCCAGACCTCAAACAAATCAATCTTAGAGAAATATTGCACTCCTCGCAATTGATCAAACAAATCATCTATCCTAAGCAGTGGATACTTATTCTTCACAGTCACCCGATTCAACTTCCTATAATCCACACATAGCCGAAAAGATCCATCTTTCTTCTTCACAAAGAGTACTGGTGTGCCCCACGGAGATGTACTAGGTCGAATGAAACCAAGTGTAATAAATCCGTCCAATTGCTTTTTCAACTCGCGTAACTCAGTTGGAGCCATCCGATAAGTCGCAAGTGAAATCGGGGAAGTGCCAGGCACCGGTTCTATATAGAAATCTATCTCCCTCCTAGGTGGTAAAAACCCGGAATCTCTTGAAAGACTACACTGTACTCTCGGATTGAAGGAATATCTGTTAAGGATAACTGCTGTTCCCCGTTCGCTACACCCAAAAATTCCATCTGGTACTCATCCTTCTCCGACCCGAGAAAAGTAAGTCGCCTACCCTCCGGAAGATCAAAGACTACTGTCTTCTTGAAGCAATCTACTCTGGCATGATAGGCAGAAATCTAGTCCATGCCAAAGATTACGTCGAAGTCAACCATATCCAGAACATTTAGATCAGCCTCCAGATTAAGATCACCCACTCTAACTACGCAAGCACGGCATACCCGGTGTAAAGTTCCTATCCCTCCTACTGGATTAACTACATTCAAAGGTGTCTCTAATGCACTAGGTTGAAGTCCCAACAAAATCACAAATCGACAAGCAATGAAGGAAGGCGATGCGCCAGAATCAAATAAAACTCGTGCAGGTGTATGGAAAATATGGAGAGTACCTTCAACCACTGCATTAGAAGCATGGTCATATCGGGGAACTGCTGGTGCACCCACCATAGCGTTAGCTCTGCCCACCTGAGCCTGCTGTGGAGGAGCTGGTCTACCTCCGTCAATCCTCCGGGAGGCTCTACAGAAACACTGAATATGCCCCGTTTTGCCACAGTTGTAGCAAAATCTCTGGTCACGCTGCTGGAATAGCTGCTGCTGAGACGGCAATGGCTGTCGCTATGGTGGAGGTTGATGTTGCTGAGGTCCTTGTACTGCTGCAGCTACAGGTGGAGTCCTTGCAGGTCTAGGTCCCTGCCTATGATGTTATGGCTGGAACCGACCACTTCTATCCTGACGATCCTGCCTCAGCTGCTTTCTACACAATGCGGCTCTGTCCAGATCCCTCTCAACATGACGAGCGCATTCCAGGACTGTAGAGTATGTCCTATGCATCAGCGGTACCACCTTGGATCGGATAGCCTCCTGAAGTCCCTCTTCAAACTTAGCGGCTTTATCCGCTTCGTTTGCAACCATGTGAGGTGCGTGACGGGACATCATCGCAAACCTCGCTTCATATTGAGCCACCGTGAGTGACCCCTGCTCTAGACGCATAAAGTCGAGCGCCATCTTCTTTCGGTAGCTACTCGGCAAGTAGTCTCCAGAAATTGCGCCCGAAACTCCTCCCAAGTCATCACCTCCTCAAGATTTCTCTCCACCATAACCCACCAGTGGAGAGCCTCACCCTTCAACATGAAGGTTGCCAGCTTAAGTCTTTGTTCGTCGGGACATTCCATGGTATTGAATATCCTTTCCACATCCAGTAACCAGTCTTTTGCTAGATGCGGCTCCCCAAGTCCCTCATAGGTCAGAGGTGACAACTTCTTAAATTTTTCTAACCAAGTTAATACCGGTGTAGCCACCACCGGCCTCTCCATCTGGTTCCTCTGCATGGCAGCCATTTCTGCTAGGACCTGATATACATCAGCAATCTGAGGCTCCTACTGACCCCCAATCCCAAAGGGAGAAGCACCCCCAGCTAAGGATGGTGCTGTAGCAACTCTCTTACGTGCCATCTACAATTACGATTAACTAATTAAATTCTACTCCAATTTTTCAGATCCTAAAGTTCTTGTAGCTAATATGTATCAAACAATCAATTATGTATTTAATCTTAAGTTTGATTTCTATGTCAGGTTGTTTTTCTATGTTCTTCATCTTATCCTCTGATTTTCTTCTAAGTCCTCCATCAAGTTGGTTCTCAGGAAAGACTGGGGAATCACAATGGATTTCTTAAGTCCCAGACTCCTAGAAAGAACTTCCCTCAATAAGAACACTCCTAATCCTAACCCCAGTCTCTATAACCATAGTCTCTAATAACTAAATCTCTAATAGCTTAGTCTCTAATATCTTAATTTCTAATAACCTGGCTCTGATACCAATCTGTCACGCCTCGATCCCAGTGACTCAAATCCCAAGAAGGGAAGGCACAGATCACGAGGTTAGACCTTCGGGATCTATTGCTAGACCGTGGATTGTCATATCATTACCACTAATAAAAATAATGTGAGACTAAAATTTCATCGTATTAAATAATGTCAGAGTGCGCTTCCTTACAATCATTGATTTAAACAAACTAATCATGGCTACATCAGAGCCTTACAACTTTCAACATAATAACAGAAAAGAAACTATCATAACTGGAAATCCTGACTTCACTGCTGACCTGCAACATGAAACGTTGTAGTGAGCTTGGAATGCCCATATAAGAATTCATGGGTAATAAACCAAATCATAACTTAATGTAAAGCAAAGATGATATGCATATTTATTCACGATGAAATGATATGATATCAAACATATGCTCTAATGACATGCACACAGAATAAATACAACAATGATAATGTCTATGTTAACTTGGTAAATTAAGTGTCCCTCAAATCTTCCCAGATATTCGGGTATCAATCCCAGGAATAACCGGATGTTCCCTCTCGTTCCGGGCAGTTAACCCATGGTACGAGGCTACCATAGTGCATTACTTTAGAGTGTACAATACTCATGGTCCAGCGTAGACCGTATACGGTATCATAAACCCCTATTCTTATTTCGTGGATCTTTCAACCACGGGTCTAGTCAACCCTCCAGGAATCCACATAGGAAACCGCTATTTCTCCACCTCCCGGGTCCACTTAACTACTAACTTAACATAGTATGCATGAAATTTATATTAAATAAGACCTTAGTGATAAAGTCCAAGAACACTATCCACGCGCCCATACACGTCGATAATTCTATGGAAATCATCACATAAGTCCTATGGTGATAAATCATATCTAACCACCTAAATCCGTCACATAAAACAAAGTCTAGATCAAATCGGTCCAATCGGTCTGATTTCGGTTCAATTGGTCAAGTCATGGTCCACTAGGCTTTGTGGGTATGGGTTCACATAAATCTCATAACTCATAAGCTTAAGGCCCAATCGATCAGGCCCATAGCCCATTACAACAGCATATACGCATCTCTTTGATATAAGGCCCAACTTTCACATACTTGGCCAATTTCACTAAGATGGGCCCAAGTGGCAGATTTTCCAATGCAACACCGTTTGGCCCCATCGAACACTTTTGGTTTGCCTAGAATGGTTCATAACCCATCCATACCCCACATATACCTATACGCATGTTCTGCACACATTATTGTGCTGGTATGTTGATCTGCGATCGATTGTGCACCCAGAAAACTCCCCTCTTTTGAGATTTTCAAATCCAAATCCCAAGTAATCCATCACAACAACAATCAAAATCACTAGATACTAAATCTAAACATTCGTACTAATCATAATTCATACATTAGAAATTGAATTTTAACAAGTTTGACTAAAAATCATTTTTCTGCTATTTTATAAACCGGAAACCAGAAAACTACAAAATTAGTAAGAACATGAAAACTCTTACCTGAATTGAACCTATGAAGATGTTTGAGAACAATCTTAGAACTTGAATCCTCCCCTTAGCAAGCCACGAATTCACTTCTCTCTCTCTCTCACAATTCTCTCCAAATTTCCAACTCAAGGTGTGAGAAATCCTATAGAAATCACTTCTATTTATAGGTGATTCACCATTAATCCTCTCACCCCCACTATCACCTCTCATCACTCTCCACTCTCTCTTCTCTCATAACCCCCTCTCTTCCACTCTCTCTCATTGACTCTACCACCCTCTCTCATCCTCCATTACTCTCTCTCTCTCTCTCTCTCTCAAACGCAAGGCTGGTACGTTTGGGAGAGAAACAGATTTTGAATAATTATAATTTTAGCCCCCTATTTAGATATTAGCCCCTATACTTTAGGATAATTACAATTTTGACCCCAAATGCTAAAATGCATAATTAAAAGTCCCCTGTCATCCTCAAGTCTCACACAATCACAGAAAAGTCCCAAGAATCAGAAACTTATAATTTAAAATCCCTAGCACTCAACTTCTCATAATATCAAATATTCCCCTATATTGATAATTGTATTTCAAATACACCCTTAAGTCAAAGAAAGTGCATAATCATACACAGATGAATTAAATCAAATACACATACATTATAATTCAAAGAATAAAATTATTTTAAAGGTTCAGGTCGTTACAACTTTCTCCGTTTCTTCTTGATTTCTGTCAAGTGTGGAACATGCCCTTGTACTTTCCATTCCAAAACTTTTTCGACTTTGATTTTTCTTTTTTGTCATTTTCCACTTTTTTTTTTTTTTTTATTCTTTTGAAGATATTTCTTTTTGAAACCCAACATTTCTTGCCTCAAATTACAAATCTTCAAAAAATAATTTTACCAAAATTTTCTTCATTTCCCCAGTGTGGGGTATCCCTCAATTTACTTCTTTGCCCTCAATGTGGGGTGGCCAATCCCAGTTTGGGTCATAGAAAAGAAATATAAGCTCAAAAGGGTTAAACTAGGGATGTTGTAATGTAAGGAAACAGGAAAATGGCCTCTAATCATTGCAAGATATAATTTAATTTCAGGCAAAATACTTTTTTTCTTTTTTTTTTTTTATGACTGACTGGTAGAGGAAATGTTCTTTTGATCTACCTGTGCCGAAGAGAACCTTGTTCCCAGTATATGGTCTTCCATGATTGCTTTGAATTTGATGCGAAAATATTGATGATGTGACAATATCTCATTCAATATTGAATTCTCCTCCTGGAATGTTCAACGCCTTCTTTTTACCAAATGCTTTAACTATACACTCATAAGGGTTTTTTTCATGAAAATTGGAAATCCAATATACTTATTTGATAACATCCAATCGGATCTGGCTTAAACTCTTTCATCTCCTTAATACTCCAATGATGTCGTCAATCAGATTGAGAGAGTTGAATCTTTTTCAAATCGAAACTTTTGATCTTATGAGCTTGAATCTCATGTTCGATCTGTTTACCATTCAGATTCTCAACAATCTCTCCTTTTCAACAAGCTTCAATATTGACTATCCATGAACAACGGGGTCTGTATCTAATCCTAACGAGTCATTCTCAACAATCTCTCTTTTTCAACAAGCTTTAATATTGACTATCCATGAACAATGGGGTCTGTATCTAATCCTAACGAGTCTTGACACAGCCAAACAAAAAACTCTAAACAATCATTCACTATTTTTCCTAGAGAATAACAAGACTCAAATTTCCACTTGTTTTGGGTCCTTCTCTGTCCCCAAATTTATGTTCACAATCTCTTCGATGTTGGGCTGTGCACCCTTTTCACTCTTTTTCAAAAAAACTTTTGGCTATTAAAATAAACTAATATGAAGAAAAATTCAGAAGGCTTTTCAATGATAAATATTTTTAATTATCTTTTTCAATTTTTTATTTTTTTGATGATTTTGATTTTTGATTTATGATCATTTTTTATTTTTTATTTTTTTTCTTTTTGAACCTTCTTAAATCACTTTTCTCAAGGTCGAAGGTTCATTAAAATGTTGAACCTTAAGAAAAGTGGATACAACCAACAACATGAAAATGATTCTCTAAACTGTGGGGAGATGATATGATCTCTTCGAGGCTGTATTCAGGCATGAAAGATTCTCCGACAAATATAGTGGCAATGGTCCTTGAAACCTATAACTACAAAGAACTTCAGAGTTTCTTAGAAATAATAATGATGATGCATGATGATGATTGGATACATTGATGTATGAATGCTTGAAATGATACAATTGAATGTGGATGCAATGGTGAAGTCCAATAAAAAGAAAAGATCCTACTTTTAGGCGATATATATAGTGAACTCTAGATCCTACTTTTAGGCGATATATATAGTGAACTCTCCTAGAAGAGGAAGAAAAAAAGAAAGATCCTACTTCTAGGCGGATAAAAAAAGAATCTATCCGAGAAGAGGAGCAAAAACCTACTTATGGGCGTCTAAAAAGCGAAACTCTCCCAAAAAAGGCGAAAGAAAGAAAAGATCATACTTCTAGGCGGCAAAAAAGCAAAACTCTTCTAGAAGAGGGAAAAAAACCTACTAATGGGTGGCTAAAGAGCGAAATTCTCTCAAAATAGGCGAAAGAAAAAAAGATCCTACTTCTCGGTGCCTAAAAAGTGAAACACTCCTAGAAAAGGCGAAACAAGAAAGATATGGATTCTAATGATGTGATGATATAATGAAAGTGAGTGAGCATCCCTCTCGGACATACCACTGGAGAACGCAGTCAAATGCAGTACAATAAAATTATATGATGCAAGTGAGCGAACAACCCTCCCGAACATATCATTGGAGAACGCACTCAAATGCAATGCAATATGATGATGATGCAAGTGAGTAAATGGCCCTCCTGGTTATACCAGTGGAGAACACACTCAAATGCAGTGTAATATAATGATGATGTAAGTGAGCAAACTGCCCTCTCGGATATACCACTGGAGAACATACTCAAATGCAGTGCAATGATGATGATGATGATGATGATGATGCAAGTGAGCAAACTGCCCTCCTGGATATACCAGTGAAGAACATACTCAAATGCATTGCAATATAATGATGATGATGCAAGTGAGCAATCTGCCCTCCCGAATATGCCACTGAAGAACGTACTTAAATGCAGTGCAATATAATGATGATGATGCAAATGAGCAAACGGCCCTCCTGTATATACCACTGGAGAACGTATTCAAATGTAGTGCAATATAATGTTGATGCAAGTGAGCAAACTGCCTTCTTGGATGTACTAGTAAAGAATGTACTCAAATGTAGTGCAATGATGATGATGAAGCAAGTGAGCAAACTGCCTTCCTGGATATACTACTAAAGAATGTATTCAAATGCAGTGCAATGATGATGATGATGCAAGTGAGCAAACCGCCTCTCAGATATACCACGGGAGAACGTACTCAAACGTAGTGCAATGACGATGATGATGCAAGTGAGCAAACAACCCTCCTGGATATACCACTGGAGAACGTACTCAAATGCAGTGCAATGATGATGATGATGCAAGTGAGCAAATGGACCTCCCGGATATACTACTGGAGAACGTACTCAAATGCAGTGCAATAAAATGATGACGTAAGTGAGCAAACTGCCGTTCCAGATATACCACTGGAGAATGTACTCAAATGTAGTGCAATGGTGATGATGATGCAAGTGAGCAAACAACGCTCCCAGATATACCATTAGAGAACGTACTCAAATGCAATGCAATAAAAGTTTCTTTTCTTTTCCCTCCTTTTTTTTAATTTAAAGTGAATAATTTTAGATTTGTTTCTCTTCTCTCTCTCTCTCTCTCTCTCTCTCTCTCTCTCTCTCTCTTTTTGGATTTTTTGGAATGATTTGATTTTTATTGATTTTTTTTTCTTTTCTTGTCTTCTAGATTCTTTTTGATTTTTTTAAATGATTGATCTTCATTGATTTTTCTTTTTCTTTTGAAATGATTTCAGTTTTATTGATTTTTTTTCTTTTCTTTTTTTTTCAAATGATTGACCTTCATTGATTTTTTTTTTGACTTTTTCAAATGGTTTGATTTTTTTATATGATTAAATTTTTTATTTTTCTTTTCTTTTTTTTTTATTTTTTTTGAAATGGTTTGAGTTTTTTTTAAATGATTGATTTTTTTTCTTTTCATTTTTATTTTTTTGATTTTTTGAAATGATTTGTTTTTGTTGATTTTTTCTTTTCTTTTTCTTTTTTTTTTGATTTCTTGATTTTTCGGAAATGATTTGATTTTTTCTCTCTTTATTTTATTTCTTCTAAATGATTGATTTTGAATGATTTTCTCTCTTTTTTTTTTGGATTTTAGTTTTTTATTTTTATTTTTTGCAATATTTGATTTTGAATGATTTGTTTTTTTGTTTTTGTTTTTGATTTATTTATTTATTTTTTTTTAAAGAATGTATGCATGTTCCAATGTGGTTCATGTGATGATATGAACATGATGCAGAGTGGATGTGTATCCATCTATGTGATGAAGACCCAACATGTATCTGTAGGTCCTAATGGAATTAGCATTAGAAAATGGACCCATGGATTAAGCCTTAACCCATATGAGTCCCTCTTGGCTTACCTAGACCTTGTGGGCATACATGGGTTTTGGGTCTATAAGCCTTCATTCATAAATGCATAAGACCCAATGAATATGCATGATTCCTAAATGGATATGTTCTTTTTTTTAATGAAAATAGATTCCTAAATGGACATACCCATGTGGGTATGACCCTAAACACATGCCAGACTTTTAGGGTACCCATAAGCAATGGGTGGGCTCCTATCCTAATGCACATGGGTTTGACCCCTGGATTAGGATGGGAGCCCACCCACTGCTTATGGGTACCCTAAGATGGGCCCAAAATAAGGATAACTCAGATGGGCAAGAAAAATGGACTCAAATGTATGATCAAACCACACATTTCAATATTATTTTTTTTAAAAATTCAATTTTTCTATTTTTTTCTTTTTGAAGAAGGCTTCTTTTAATTAATTTTTTTCTTAGGATGACAAAACTATTTTTTTTTGTGAGTAAAATATTTATGAATTGACACATTAAACATAGCACACGTGTCCTAATACTCCGATTTTCTAAGACCTAAACTAAGTTCTATATGCACATGGGGTTTATGGTTATGCATCTAAAGGATGAGGGAACCCGAAACTGGTTGAACCGACTTGGACATGTGGATTTCTCCACATGCTTATTTTGTTGTTTGGTTCGGGTGGAGCGTTGGGCGCCAACACCGAGGGCAATGGTCACTCGGTTGTAAGCCTACTGGACTCCCGGAGCGTAAGGTTTGCCACCGGGGACAATGGTTGCCTGTTTGCTGTCACGCCCCAAAACCCGAGCACAGATCCCTAGGTGGGATGGCACGAATCTCGAGGTGAGACCTTCGGGATCCACTTCTGGACTGCGGATTGCCATATCAAA
>JAUPMG010092845.1:0-12511 GCA_031762675.1 Pachysandra terminalis
TTGAAAACCTAATATTCATGAAATTAAACCATAATAAAAAAGTTAGAGTTTACATCAATATTCCACATGAAGTTTAGTGTAACGACCCACCCCACCTGATACAATATTGTCCGCTTTTGGCTCTCCCGAATCAAACTTCCCAGGGGGTCACCCATTCTGGTACTACTCCCTCCCAAGCACGCTTAACTACAGAGTTGTAATTGGGTTCATGGCCATCACGGAGTTAAAACATGTTATGTAATAGTAGTGTGTGAATACACATATAAGTACATCACCTTCACTTGCCCTAACGATGTGGGATTGTGCAACCTGTAGCCAGCCAGCCCCTTGGGCCTGCCCACGAGTCACCCGCCCACGTTAGGTCACCACATTTAGCTACTCATGGAAGGGATGGAAATCAACATTGGTGTGTAGAAATCCATATCCATTAATTGTTGCTAATGTTCTTCAGTTTCTTCTTCCTAAAAACGTAAAACCAGATCTATAACTCTAGCGAAATTCCAAAAAAAAACTAACTCATTCCCTTTCTTCATCCTATCTGGAGTCTCTAAATACTTTCCCAAGTTTCGAAGTTATCCAAAAATGATAAGACAATCAATTGCGTGTAAACCCAAAACACTTCACAATTCTGTCCGCTACTAAAATCCTGTATGCGCTCGATCATAAGGTATTGCGCTCAATCTCAAAGTGCAGCCTTCTTATGTTTTTGGGTTGTTCTTTGACTTGTCTTTTGTGCTTATTCTTGGGGCTTCTCCTTAGGCTTTCTCCTCTATCTTCAAGGTGTAATGGGGCTTGAAATCCTCCTTCTTCTTTGGCAATGGAGCTTGGTGCTTTAAAGCTTGAATTGGCTTGGTTTAAGTCCATATTCTCCCGATCATCACTAAACCTGCAAAACAAGATAATTGCATTAATTCATTCATATAAGTGTAGCTCTAAGACTAGTAAGCATGAGTAATAAGTCTAAAAGTCCAAGTGTTACACACTTATCAGGTACCATAGCACCCAAACACCATATCTAACTAGTCCTTAGTTATCAAACCAAATATGAAAGGAAATTGAGCATAAACCAATTATAAGCATGAGATAACCTAAATAGAGTACATACAGGCCCATACCACACACTAGGCAAAATTAAACACCTAACCATAGACCATACATCAAAATAATACTTGTGAGATATATGGATCCTTATATGACGGTTCACATACGAGTTAGGCAAGGAAAGAAGACAAATATTCACTTTCTATCCAAAATGAAGGACCACACATCACAACCACTAGTTTCAATGACCAAACGTATGTATAATGAGAGTAGTGAGCTCAAGGAAAGGTTTTGGGGTCACTTACATAAGTTTCCCAAAAATCTCCTATTGCGTGGCCAATTCTAGAAAAGCTAACTTTTGGATTGGGGTGTCATATTTTGCAAGGCAAGTCTAGTAGCTCCAAAAACATGTCAAACATGTGATGTTGGTCATTCTACATGTCCCTAACTTAGCCTTTAACAACGGACCAGGGGAAGCTCTTGGTGAATTGCTCAGCGCGCCGAGAAAGCTAAAAGTGTGTCAAATGGAATGGCACCTCGGGAACTGGTCTGAATGAATCTCATTAAACCAAAAGTGACTCAGGTTCATCTCAAATATTTGGCTCTGCGAGGTCTTCGGCGCACCGAAGTCAACCTCGGCCCACCTCACGGCGCATCGAACTGGGTCTCGGTGACATTCCCAGTGAACTGGGAATCTCCTCTGGGATTCGGCAGATTCTTCGGCGAGCCAAGGAGGTCACTGAAGCTCGGGACAGGGTATTTCTGGGTGAAATTTTACATAGAAGTTACTAATCACCTAAGGGAGCTTCAAAATTGGTTTCTAGGTCAAGGGGATCAGTCTACACAAGGTTCCATAGACTTTCACCAAAATCCAAACTCTAGAAAAACTAAATCCAAACGAATCGGTTCACATGGGTTGTCTATAAGGGATGGACTCTTAAAGGCATGGGATTATATCCCTAAAACATGAAATCTAACTACCAAATTCATTGGGGAAGGAATTACACAATCAAACATGATCTTCCCCCATGATCATAAAATTGAAATACAAATAAATACACTTGCATCGAAACAATACTCAACTCGAGGCATACTTGGGGCGCATCGAGGTTGCTCCATCACGTCTCTGGGGATTTCGGTGTTCCCCCTCCATCTCCAAGAGCTCCAAGTGAAAGAGTAAAGAGAAAGAAATTAAGTTATGAGCCTAAATGTCTATTTATAGGCCATAAGGGTAAAACTGTAAATTAAAGCTGCTACAGGGGCAAGACTGGGTTTCTAGCTCTATTCTTACATAATCGATCACCTAATTAATTGCTGATGTTGTAAACACATTTAGGGGTCTCAAATAAATCTTCTAGGCTGCCTAAATCAAATTTTTATCTTTCTAATTGATTTTAATTGCTAAGTTCAGTTATCTGAGCAATACTGCTTCCTAAGTCTATCTAGCTTACCTGATCAGTTTTAGATGACTTAAGGATTTCTAACATGTTTTATAAGATTATGGATTTTATGAGTTCTAATCCTAATTAATAAATGAAATTAAATTACCAAATCACCAAATTACTATTTTACCCTAAGATCTCAAGTTAAGATTTTTAGGGATTATTCAGGTTCTTACATCGTACCCTCCTTAAAAGAATGTCGTCCCCGAAATTAGTCTAAGGAGTTTTAAAAGGCGAAAAGTTTGAAACCAAAAACACGTGCTCAACACTCTAGCAATACGAAAATAAAATAAGACAAGATTCGCTAACATCAAACAATCATTACGAGAGGTAAACATTCAACAATCATACATTGGAAAGAAAGGCTGTAGCATGCATCCAAAATATACACCACAAGTGAAAGCAAAAATTAACAAGTTATCACACTGGAAAGAAAAGACCAGTACAGGCTACTAAATAAAACATTCATGCGTCAAAATAAGAAACTAAAATCTAACATACGATGTTTAAAGAAAACCGAAAGCATGCTGGAAGGAAATTACTAGTAGCCACACAATAGAATAAATGATGACATATGCAACACATAAGGTGGAAAAATGAAATTTGAGGAAGAGATGTCATAAAATTTTAGTATGAAATACTTATGTATATTGAGAAAAAAATGTGGTAAAAGATTGATAGTATATATGCGTATATATTAATGATATGTGTTGTGAAATGGGGAAATGCATATAATCACACACAGACACACACACACACACACAGATATATATATATATATATATAATCAAAAATGAAGTGTGCAGTTGCCAATGTTGTTGAGAAGATGCATAGTGAACAATAAAATAAGTAAAAAGTTGACAATTCAATGTAAATACAAAGATGCTAAGTGAAATGGTAATAGTAAGTGTGAAAATACAAACGAAATCAAAATAAATAAGAACAATCTAAGGAGTTCTAAAGGCGAGAAAAGAATGAAACTAAATGCACGTGCTCAATTCTAAGTACACAAAAGTAAAACAACACATGATTTATTAACATCAAATAAACGTTACACAGAGGAAACACATTGCACTATTACATTGGAAAGGGGAGGGGCCAGTACAATCTGCCCATTAAAGCATGCACGTGATAAGTGAGAAACTAAAGTTTAATACACTGCGAGAAGAAAACCCAAAAATGAGAAGAAAAACCAAAAACAAGCGGAAAGGAAAACACTACAACTGAAAAGCAATTAAAACGTCTAAAGAGTGCTAAAAGCGGGAAAGAAACTAAAATGCATGCGCTTAAACCCAAAGTTACAAAAATAAAACAAGGCAAGTTTTATTAACATTAAATAGTCATTATAAGAGGAAGGCATTCAACTATTATACAATAGAAAGAAGGGTCGATACATACGCCTAAGCCGCATTTTACACATAAAGCAGAAAAAGTAAATGGCTACAATGCAAGAAAAACCAATAAACATACTGAAAGAAAAACACCATATCTGAAAAGCGGATAAATTAACTAAAGTGAGTTCTCGGGAAGAGGTGAAGGTGATCATCGAGGAGGTCACCAAGAAGAGCAAAAAAAAAAGTTTAAAATTACAATGTTTATCAAAATATAAGAGACCAAAGTATCACATCAAATCATCCAAAACAAATATTTAAGGATTGTTTAGATGAACACTTAGATTCATCAGAATATGGGTCTTGGTCCGGATCTGGCTTGAATAGTATCTTCTCCAGACTTAGATCCAATTAGTAACTTGGTGTGATTATATAAAATGCTATATACATAATAATGATGGTGAGATTTAAATAATTACATATTTTTATTATTTTTATTAAATATTAGTCTAATTCCTACCAAATGCCCAAATTCTCATTCCAATGCATTTGCAACTACATTGACCTTAAAATTTGAAAGTCAATTGGTATTAGAGTTCTAAGTACTTTAAATTAATTTAGTCAGCAAAACATAAGCCTTATATTATCACATCCTTTAATAACGTGACAATCCAGTATACTTAACAGAGACTTCGTCCTAGTCGCTTCTACCGTAGAATTCTCAGGAACAGTAGTACTTCATGTCCCCAATTATCCATCCGGAGTCACTAGTTAGGATGCACAAACAACAGCATCGTACCTAACAATCTCACATCTTATAGATATTTAGTTCCCTTAACCCTACAAGTCATAAACTTAAGGTCAACCTAAAAAATCCTAACCTAAAGTCCTATGAAAATCCTAACATAGTTACTTAATTTGAACTTAGGCTTTGATACAATTTTTGTCACAAACCAAACCAGAAAATCCCAATTCTGAGATTTCAAGCTTAATTTGTAACTTTCACCCTATATCGCTATAGGAGTGGATGGCGATGGTCAAAACATAAGCGAAAGTAATTAACAGTTCTACTGAGATATAAGTAACCTCAAAATAAAACTAATATGTTACAGATTAATAAAAGGAAAGTCTAATTCTAGTACATGAACTCTATAACTAAATCCTGGTTATCTATACCCACTCCCAGGCTCTCTTTTCGTGACTAGCTCCACGACTTGAAAAATATAAATCAACAACCATAAGCTGGAAACCCAGATGAGTAATCCTTCAATGCAAGGTATTTACTCATATCCCAATATTATGAGAAAAGTGCAAATAATGTACATGATGTGATAAGGATGGAATCTGTGCTTATGGTAATAAAATAGTAAACAACAGAGATTACACAATCTAATGGTCTCTCCCATTCTCACTTGGTATAAAATCAAAGGTCAACATCATAGTATCCACATGCCTAATTCTATATGGTAATTAGATCTAGTGTATTATACACTAGACACTCAAAATGATATCAACAGAGAATATGCTATGTAAACGCAGGGGTGCTGTGTGGTCATGTGAAATAATGTAAGTTCTCACATGATCTCAATACAACTATCGAGGATGTCCCACCAATGTGACTTCATCCCCACATCCACGGCTAAGGGATAGGATTATTTTATGTGTACAACATAGTTTTATGGGTTTTCAGCCTAGGTGGCACAATTCCCCCACATATTTTTGATCATGGGTAATACATCGTGGTTTTCACCAATGTGAGTAGGCCCTCACGGAATCATACTTATTCACATTCCAACAATAGGTACATTCACGATTCACTCTTTTTCTAAGCTGCACCAATGTGCTAATCCTTGGGAATCATCTTGCCACAAGTCTGTGGTGGAATACCAACATAAGGGCTCTCTTTCAGCTTGGGCTAAAACAGACAACCATCTAACCACAAGTCTGCGAGGCATACCAACATAAGGGCTCTCTCTCAGCTTGGGCATATACAACATGGTCCTCTCATAGGACAACAAGGTCAATAAGTCAAATCATCTCATATTACATCCTAAACCCAAGGGTATCACATGGGGTATCAAAATAGGCTATTACAGCAGGATAGTCCATATGCAAGTCATAGTATTCAAGTCCATTAATTAATGCAACACACAATGCTTTACAAACATACGTTCAAACCATCAATCGTATGGGCAAAGTCCCATGATTCTACACTATGGGATACCAAAGCACCTAAACACCATATCTAAGTAGTCCTTAGTTATCAAACTAAATAGGAAAGCAAAGTGAACATAAACCAATTATAAGCATGAGATAACCCAAATAGAGTACATACATGCCCCGTACCACACACTATACAAAATTAAACACCTACCCATAGACCAAACATTAGAATAATACATGTGAGATATATGGATCCGTATATGACAGTTCACATACGAGTTAGGCAAGGAAATAAGGCAAATATTCACTTTCTATCCAAAATGAAGGACCACACATCAGAACCACTAGTTTCAATGCCGAAATGTGTGTAAAATGAGAGTAGTGATATCAAGTAAAGATTTTGGGGTCACTTACACAAGTTTCCCAAAAATCTCATATTGCTCGGCCAATTCTAGAAAAGCTAACTTTTGGATTGGGAGGTCATATTCTGTAAGGCAAGTCTACTAGCTCCAAAAACATATCAAACATGTGAGGTTGGTCATTCTACAGTTGTCCATAACCGAACCTTCAACATCGGAAAAGGGGAAGCTCTCGGCGTGCAGGAAAAGGTAAAAGTGTGCCAAATGGAATGGCACCTCGGGAATTGGTCTGAATGAATCTCATTAGACCAAAAGTGACTCAGGTTCATCTCAAATATTTGGCTCGGTGGAGTATTCGGTGCACCGAAGTAAACCTCGGCGCACATCTCGGTGCACTGAAGTAAACCACAACGCACATCTCGGTGCATCGAACTAGGTCTTGGCGACATTCCCAGTCTACTGGGAATCTGTTCTAGGATTCGGCGCCAGTCTACTAGGAATCTGTTCTAGGATTCGGCGGATTCTTTGGCGAGGTCGAGGTGGTCGCCGAAGCTCGGGACAGGGTATTTCTGGGTGAAATTTTACATAGAAGTTACTAATCACCTAAGAGAGCTTCGAAATTGGTTTCTAGGCAAGGGGATCAGTCTACACAAGGTTCCATAGACTTTCCCCAAAATCCAAATCCTAGAAAAACTAAATCCAAACGAATCGGTTCACATGGGTTGTTTACAAGGGATGAGCTCTCAAAGGCATGGGATTAGATCCATAAAACATAAAATTTAACTACCAAATTCATGGGGGAAGGAAGAACACAATCAAACATGATCTTTCCCCATGATCATAACATTGAAATACAAATAAGCACACTTGCATCGAAAGAATACTCAACTTGGGGAGTAGTCGGGGCTCATCGAGGTTGCTCCATCGTGTCTCTGGGGAGTCCGGTGTTTCCACTCCATCTCCAATAGCTCCAAGTGAAAGAGTAGAGAGAAAAAAATGAAGTTATGAGCCTAAATGTCTATTTATAGGCCCTACGGGCAAAGCTATAAATTAAAACGGATACAGGGGCAAGACTAGGTTTCTAGCTCTATTCTTATACAATCGATCACCTCATTAATTACTGAGGTTGTAAACACATTTAGGGGTCTCAAGTAAATCTTCTAGGCTACCTAAATCAATTTTTTATCTTGCTAATTGATTTTATTTCCTATTTTACTGTTAAGTTCAGTTATCTGAACAATACTACTTCCCAAGTCTATCTGGCTGACGGGATCAGTTTTAGATAATTTAAGGGTTTCTAACATGTTTTATTAGATTAAGGATTTTGAGAGCTATAATCCTAATTAATAAATGATATTAAATTACCAAATTACTATTTAACCTAAGATCTCAAGTTAAGATTTTTATTGATTATTCAGGTTCTTACAATGTGTTTGGATTTGGCCCCTGACCAAGCAACAGATCCATGATCGGTCAACCGAAGGCCAACCGACCATTGTGTGTCTTGATTTTGGCCCCTGGCCGAGCACCCGCGGATGTCGGTCAGTCGACCATAGTTCAGCCAAAAATTCTAAAAGTGCTCTGATTGACTTGAAACTTTGCATGCATGATATATTTGACCTAATAAGACCAATTATGATGTTAGATTTGATAAATTATGAATATTTGGCATATTTTCCTTTTTGTGAAAGACTTGCTATAACCGACCAATGGGTGATAATTTGATTGGACTTGTTTTGAACTCTAAATTTATTATAAACATGTTTATTATGTTAAATTACATATGCACATGTACAAAAATTGATTGTTTAGCTACTGTGCATAATTCACTTGCACCGCATGTCCTTTTGTGCATAATGAAATTGTACCGGGTCTAATGCTTGACTTAACCCCATAATTTCATATTGTTGGAGTTTATGGACATAATAAGAGTGGTTATAATCTGAAAATTAGAAGATTGTAAGAAAGTCATGGATGGACTAATTTGCATGTGTTAAGGAAGTGTACATCCCAATAGACCAATTTTTGTTTACTCCCAAGGTGAGGGATAGGCCTTGTATAGCTATCCCAAGAGACTTGTGGTAAGATGATACGTGAGGGAAAGTTCACATTAGTGAGGACCAATAGATGAATCATAAGAGTGAAATTCTATTAGTAGATCAGCTAATGTATGTTTCACAAAGGAAAGTTTACATAAGTGAGTCCTTGGGATTTGTTCCTTTGATCGGAAATAAGGTGAGGGGATTGTGCCCTCTAGGTCGTAGCCCCTAGAAACTATGATGTGCATATAGAATAATTAATTATCACATTGCCATGTATTGGGGAATGGATTCACATTAGTGGGACATTCTTGGGTATTGGATGCCAAACAGCATGCATACTTGCATATCATATTATTGTGCATGAATCACATTTGGTGATTATATTTATTGTTGCATGAACATGCATTCATTCATTAATAATCAAACCAGTACTTTGCATTGCACATCTCATTATATCATATTGATTTATATCATTAATCGCATATACTAACTATTATGTTTTGTCTATGGAAATACCATTGCAGAGTGACATTGACCTTACTTCAATCTTAAATATCGTTTATATTCGTTTATTTAATAAGATAAGTATAGCTTACGCTTTCTAAGCAACATATTTCAGGATTGATAGATGATGGACAGCAGGACTATGGTGACCAAGACGAAGGACAAGGACATGATGAGGACCTTAGTTTTTATTAGATTAATATTCGATGATTTCAATATACTTTGTAATAGGACTAGTTGGTTTTTATGTCTTTATTTGATTTTATTAGTTAAGACCAGATTTGAATAGTTAATAGGGTTTTGATTGCAGCATAAGGTTTAGATTATATTTTATTTCCATTGTTTTTTGTTTGTATATTGCTTAGCCACTCCCATAGGGATATGGGGTGAGAGTTATATCTTAAATTTGGGCACTCTTATAAGATTTCTAGGTTTAGGATGTGACAAAAGTGGTATCAGAGCCTAAGGTTTTATGTTTTCAATCAATTCCATTAGTTTTTTATGTGCTAATTTTTGAAAGTTTTCTATTTGTTGATATTTAGAAGTTGTCTTTGTGCTGAATGTTATTACTAACATTGGTTGTAAACTTAAGTGTGAGCAGATTCCTTTATTCTTATAGATTTGCTAATCATCTTATTTTCAGAATGTATGGAAGAAGAAGAGGTAATGTTGGTACGAGTTTACCTGGAAAAGACTGATGATGAAGTGATAACTTCAAGGTAAGTATCCATAATCTCAATAATGTAATCGAATTTCGATGACGAAATTTTATTAAGGAGGGTATATTGTAATAACCCAAACAAAAATAATAGTGTTAATATATAATTAATAAAAGTATAGGAGTTAATTTAAGATTTTAGAAAGTTGTCCATTATATTTGACTTTGACTATTTGTGATTGTGGGTTGTACTATAAGAAACTAAGTGCTTCACACACAATCATAACTCTTTAAGCTATAATGTATGGCAAGGATCTTGTAAGAACTTTTAATTTAAATCAATGGATTAGATTCAATAGGATTTAATAATAGTTATAACTTAATTAGGATTCCATTTTAATAGATAATTAAAAGACTAGTTGAACTACAACTAGGAACCTAGATCTAAAGGCAATAATTAAACTAATATATTTTAATGGCTAGGATTAATTAGGGAATTAAAACCAATCCTAAACTAATAAGGATTAAGATTAGATATGGTTTACTTATAATCCAACTTTATTTAGGATACTTAAAATCAATGGTTAGGATTTCATAGGAACAAATCAATCTACTCTAAGGGCTGGAAAATAAGACATAATCCTAGAGTAAGAACAACTCCTAGACTAAGTTAAAAATAGTAGAAAATATATATAAACCAAGGGATAGGACGTATGAATCATATTTCTAAAGAGAGAAGAGAGAGGAGATAAGGAATTATGGAGCAAGCAAGGAGAGGAATTGCAGAAAAAGTAGAAGAAGAAGAAGAAGAAGATGACAAAGAAAGTGTTGATCTCAACACCAACTCAAAGTTCAAGGTAAGTATTCGGATTAAATCGTATTTTCGATATGAAGTGGGTGTCTATGTCATATTCAATCAGTATGACATAGCATCGTCTTAAAAATTATTCATACAAGATAAAAAAACAAAATTCTGGTTTTAACATCATACAATTTACAAGGAAAATTAAGTAGGTATTTTGTGAAGTAAATATTGGGTATTATTTGGAATTATGTTCTAACTTGTGTGTTTTGATAAAATTATGCCAAATGTGAGTTTTTATTTCAACAACTAAAGTGTTCTGAGCTGCCCCGTAACTTTGTATGACCGTCGGCTAATCGACGGGGTCAACCGATAGTGTTTTGGGCAGATCGGTCGACCATCGGTCAGCTGACGGCTCAACCGAAAAGGCTTTTCAGACAATCGGTTGTCCATCAGGCAAGCGAGGGACAACCGAGTGTGTATGTGTTTGGATTTGGCCCCTGGCCAAGCAACCGATCCGTGGTCGGTCAGCCTGTCACACCCCAAATCCGAGATATAGGATCTTGAGGATTCCAAGAGAATAACCTTCTGATCCACCATGTGGACACGGATATCCAACCAAATACTTAACCACATCCTAGTTAATCAGAGTCTAAAAACATAAACATCAACGAAAGTCTCAAATTAAAACCAAACCTGTAGCTCAACGTAAGTCTGTTAAGCTAACAACCCACATAAGTAAAATAAAATATAATCTGTTACAAGTTCACGCCCACTAAGGGTCAAAAGTGAATCCATAAAAATCAACATAAAACATAATCCATTATAGTATCTGAAACAAAAGAACCTCCTCTCCAAGCCAGTAGGTCAGACGAACAAATTACCTGTTTCATTTTAAGGGTCAGCCGAAGCCTTGTAGAGAAACTAATGAAATTACAATAATTATCTTCATGCATACAAAACAATACAGTTAATTCATACAATTCAATCATCACATAATATCACAGTCAAACGTATTAGCATGCTCATCATCATACTAAATCTCATGTAATAAATATGTATATCACATTCATCATAGCAATCTCATTTAACTTTGGAAACTACACAAGTAATCAAATCGTATCTTATCAATTGTTCACATAGTCCCACCATGATAAATCACAGGGCACACATGATACCATCATCCATTCAACCCAAACCTCATAGTCCCACTATGAAAAAAGTAACCCACATGATCCCATCATGTTCTACACATAAACTACATAGTTCCACTACGCCACAATAAATATCCACATGGTCCAACCATGTTACACAAGCAAACAAGTATCACATAACAAACACATAGCCTCACTATGTTCACAAACAACCACATGGTCCTACCATGCTACGACCAATAACCACATGGTCCTACCATGCTACGACTAATAACCACATGGTCCCATCAGGCTACGACCAATCACCACATGGTCCCACCATGCCAAACAAATATGGTCCAATCATAAATACAACACAAGTACAAACCAGTCAACATATGAAGATGCACAAACAATCACTTCAATCAACATATGCAATACAATGCAAGTAGTATGATGCAATTATGAAATGAGAGTGATGTGCAATGCAATACGGGGGTAATTAGGCCTAGCTTAATCACATGCTCAATCAATCTCACGACCATTCAACCCATTCATTTAGGAACTTGCACCCACAGTAGAATGCCACCATTCCTATTCTTTAAGGGACTTGCACCCAGGGTAGAATACACCAGTAAACCAAACCATTCCTTTAGGGACTTTCACCCACGGTATGGTGGAAATGCACCAGTACGATTCCTTTGGGGACTTTCGCCCACGGTGGAAACACACCAGTACCGGGACTTTCACCAACGGTGGAAACACACCTGTACACAGTACCATTCCTTTAGTGGCTTTCACCCACGGTGGAAACACACCTGTACCAGAACATAATCCAAATCATTCAATCCATACAACACAACATTCATTCATAAATTGTGGATACTCCCAGAGCCCTCATACATCATACAAATCATCATTAGAACCAAGTCAAAATAGTGAATGCCACAAGCACCACTCGAACTCCTATCCAAACATTTCTAACCATTCCAATCCTACCTTGTAGTCCTATATCCATATCGAACTCATTAAAGTC
>JAUPMG010092866.1:0-12511 GCA_031762675.1 Pachysandra terminalis
CATCCTCGAGACACAACCGTGAGGTCTCGGGTTAAAGGGTCATACTCTTCGACCATTATGGTCTAGAGTCCATGAAGTGTTATGGTGAAGAGTGCACATTAACTAAACAAACATCTTGTGGTGTACATGATACAATATAATAATCTAAAATACTTATTTCACATATCTCCATGTAGCTTCATATAGCATTTCATTTACATAAGTTCTCAAGATATCATTTCCACTTGCATTCATACATGTGAGCATATAACGTAATTCAAACCATCATGTATGACAATGTATATCACTTAACAAACATCAAAGCATTAATGCAAATGGTTTGGTTCGGCAAGGTCTTCGGCGCACCGAAACCCACCTCGGCGCACAGAAGCTTAGTTCGGAGAACCTCTTTGAGATTCGGCGACAAAACCAGAGGGTCCTTTCTCGGCGACCACTTCGGCAATCCCTTCAGCACACTGAGGTCCATTTCGGCGAGCCGAACTGGTCCTCGGCGACCTGTACAAGGTGTTCATACTCGGCGGCCTTTTAGGCGCGCAGCGGGGTCCGCCTTTCGCCCAGAAAGCTTTCAGCGCATCGAGGAGGCCGCCGAACGTCGCGAACAGGCCAAAATGTAGGGATTTTCACTTTGAATTTAGGTCTCTTATTCAATCAAGACAAGGAGGTAAACATATGTGAATTTAAAGCAAGAAAACATACAAATAACCAAAATCAAACATTCAAACTAGACTATTAATCATTTAACAAATCAATAAGCAAGAAGTATATGAAATTGTAGAGGAAACTAAGATTCAACTATCTACATTTATGAATTTATACCTACCTAATAGAATCAAGCACTAATCCATAAAGAAATCAACACAAGAAATGTTTCCTTCTTCTCCAAGCTTCCAAAACGTAGCAATCAAACACAAACAAAACCAAAATTGAACTTTCCCTCAAACTTCCCATGCAGGATACCCAAGCCAAGTGGCACAATCTAGGCCATCCAAAAATCATTACTAAATCTCAACCCTTAAACTTTAACCACTATCATCCATGCCATTCAAATTTAACTACGCAATCTAAACCATACACCTCATCACAACACTAAAATTGTCTTGAGTTAATGCCATTAGCTCAAGACAAACAAGGTTAAACTATTATACTTCACACAAGGATCACAAAATCACCACAAATACCATTGCATGGTCGGATCTAGTCTGATTGGCGATCAAGACGGCGGATAGAGTCACGACAAGGAATATAATATAATTAAATAATAAAAAGGTGATCTAGGCCGTTACAGCCTACCCCCTTAAAAGGATTTCTTCCTCAAAATTTACTTATCTTAGAGAAAAGCTGTGGATATCTGGCTCGTATCTCGTCTTCAAGCTCCCAAGTTGCTTCTAAAGTCGCATGATTGCTCCATAAGACCTTCACTTTTACGATGACTTTGTTCTGCAACACTTGTTCCTTCCAGTCTAGAATCTCCACGGGGTGTTCTTCATACGTGGCGTTCTCCTTGATTGTCACAGTCTGCCAGTCGATCATTGAAGCGGGATCCAGGTGGTACTTCCTCAGCATAGATACGTGGAATACGTCGTGCACTAAGTCCATGGAGGACGGTAGTAGCACTCGGTAAACTTCTCCAATCCTCTCGGTGATCTCAAATGGTCCAATGTACTTGGCGCGAGCTTGCTCCTCTTGCCGAATCTGACTACTCCTTTGGTCTGTGAGACCTTAAGGAATACCCAGTCACCCACCATGAACTCCAGCTTCCGTCTTCTCATGCTCGCATACTTCTTCTGCCGATGTTGAGCTGTAAGCAATCTGCCTTTGATTAGCTTGATCTTCTTAGTCATCTCAGCCAGGATCTCGAGTCCCAACGGAACATGAGCATTGTTTCCATTCCAACACAAAGGCGATTGACAGGGTCTTCCGTAGATCGCTTCAAATGGTGCCATCCCTATGCTCGCCTGATAGCTGTTGTTGTAGGAGAACTTGACCAGTGCAAGATGGTCTTCTCAGCTACCCTTGAAATCTAGAATACATGACCGCAGGAGATCTTCTAGTACTTGGTTCACCCTTTCCGTCTAGCTATCCGTTTGAGGATGAAAGGCAGTGCTAAAGTTGAGTTGTGTTCCCAAGGATTTGTGTAAGCTCTTCCAGAATCGTGAAGTAAACTGTGACCCATGATCTGATACTATGGTGACATTCACTCCATCCAGGCGAATGATCTCTCTCACGTAGAGTCTTGCTAGGTCATCTATGTTCATCGTAGTCCTCGCCGCTAGGAAATGTTTTGACTTGGTCAAACGATCTATGAACACCCAGCTCATGTCAGAGCTGCTGCGAGTCTTCGGCAGTCCCGTGATGAAATCCATGGAAAATGTGCTCCCACTTCCACTCTCCGATGGGTAGAGGCTAAAGTGTACCCGCCAGCTTCTGATGCTCTGCCTTCACCTGCTGATAGGTGGCACACTTGATCACGAACTCTGCGATCTCGACATGTGAGTTTCAGCTAGGATCTCGTTCTTCAAGTCTTCATCTTGTGGCACACAAATTCTCCCTCTGGATCTGATGCTCCCGTCTTCAACCTTGGTCTAATCTGCTCCTTCCTCATCCGCAACGAAGTCTTGCAACCACTTGTCGTCCTTCTACAGGTCAATGATCCTCGCCTTGAGTGATGGTCGCATAAGGATGTTACACAATCTCACATCATGATCTGTCCTTCAAGCACTGAATATGAAATCCGAAAGTGCTTCATAGAGTTTCAGTTCCTAAACCAGTATATGCGCCACGACACTTTTGGGTCTTCGGCTGAGTGCATCTGCCACGACATTGGCCTTGCCAGGATGATACTGAAGAGAGAAGTTGTAGTCGTTCACGAGCTCCATCCACCTCCTTTGACGCATATTTAAGTCCTTCTAAGAGAACAGGTACTTGAGACTCTTGTGATCTGAGAATACTTTGAAGGTCTCGCCAACGAGATGATGTCTCCAAATCTTCAGTGCAAATACGATCGCTGCAAGCTCTAAGTCATGTGTGGGATATTTCCTCTCGTGCATCTTCAGCTACCTTGAAGCATATGCTACGACTTTGCCGCCTTGCATCAAAACACAACCGAGCCCAGCTAACGATGCGTCGGTGTAGACTACAAAGTCGTTGCCGCTGACAGGAATTGTGAGAACCAATGCAGTAGTAAGCTTCTCCTCGAGAGTAGTGAATGCTGCCTGGCAAGCGTCATCCCAAATGAACTTGACGTCCTTCCGTGTAAGCTTGGTTAGCAGCATTGCAATACGCGAGAACCCTTCAATGAATCTTCGGTAATATCCTGCTAACCCAAGGAAAATATGAATCTCTGAGACGTTCTTAGGCTGCTCCCAACTGGAAACCGCTTCCACTTTACTAGGATCCACCGTGATGCTTTCCTTGGAAACTACATGTGCTAGGAACTTCACTTCACCCTTTTAGAACTCGCACTTGGAAATCTTCGCGTAAAGCTAGTGATCTGCTAGAGTCTGCAAGGTGCAACTGAGGTGCTGTTTATGCTCTTCCTCTGACTCGAGTAGATCAGGATATCATCGACAAACACCACAAGGAACTTGTCTAGATAGGGTTTGAAAACTCTCTGCATCATGTCCATTAATACTGCTGGGGTGTTAGTCAGCCCAAATGGCATGACTACGAACTCAAAATGTCCATATCGCGTCCAGAATGCCGTCTTCAGAACATCTGCTTCCTTGATCCTCAATTGGTGATAGCCGGATCTGAGATCTATCTTCAAGAATTCGACGCTCCCTGCAACTGATCAAACAAGTCGTCGATGCGTGGCAACGGGTACTTATTCTTCACGGTGACACGATTCAGCTTCTTGTAGTTGATACAAAGTCTGAGGGATCCTTCCTTATTCTTTACAAATAAAATAGGCGCGCCCCAACTTGAAGAACAGGCAAGTAGTTCATCCAACTGCTTCCTCAATTCAGTTAACTCAATGGGCGCCATCTGATTTGTCGGCAATGCGATGGGCTGAGCTCCTGCTACCAACTCAATGTAAAATTCCACTTCTCGCTTAGGTGGCAAACCCGGGATATCTTGAAATACCTTCCCAAACTGGCACACAACCGGAATACCTTCCCACTCCTAATATTTGATAGACCAAAGGTCTAAATAGGCAAATAGGTTGGGCATCCCAAAACTCAAACCCAAGACTTCAATTAGATCACCCTCCGGGGTTAGAAAAGAAACAACTCGGTTATTGCAGCCTATCTACACGTGGTGTGTAGCTAGCCAGTCCATTCCCAAGATAACATCAAATTCATGCATATCCAGAACAATCAAATCTATGGGCAAGGTAGACTTGCCTATCATGATCAAACAAGATTCACACATCAACTCTAACTGTGATGTGCCTCCTATAGGTTTGCTACTACAAGACTCTTCTCTAAGTTCTTTGTGTGTAGACCAAGACAGTGAACTAGTGACCGTGCAATGAAAGAATGAGAAGCTCTAGTGTCAAAGAGCACTCACGCTGAAATGTGGGAGAGTCGAATGGTACCTTCCATAACCTCGCTCTGCTGAGGCTCAATGGCAAAGACCTTGGTCGTCTGAGGCGGCTACTGAAGTCGAGGTTGAGGGGGTCCTCTCCTAGGTCCCTTGAAAAGTGGCACCTATTGGATCGGAACAGGGTTATGTACATAGTGTGGTCGGGGCACAAGCTGTTGTTGTTGCTGCGACTGAAGTAGCAGACCCTAGAAGAAGTTCTGATTCGGATTCCGTGGTGCACGACAATCCCTGAAACTGTGACCTCGCTTCCCGCAATTATGGCACCGCATAGGCATGTTCCCAAAGCCATGAGAACTGGATGGTCCCTGCGTCCTCGGCCTCTTTTGCTCCTCGAATGTGTTACTCTTGAAGCTGCTTGGTCTAGGGCCGCTCCTTGCATTCCTCAGATCCATGCTCTTTCTGAACTCTGACATGTCTCTTTCCACCTTTCTAGCATAGTCCACCAGTTAATGATATTCGGTGAACTCCCTCACGACCAACCTGCTGTGAATGTTGGGCCCCAAAACGCACTCGAACTGTAAAGCTTTCTTCTCCTCACATCTACAGCATACTGTGCAAACTGGGATAGCTCTGTGCACTTGGCGGCGTATTCCATCACAGTCATATTATCTTGTTCAAGATTCATAAATTCCATCTCTTTCTCTCTCCTCAATGTCTTCGGGAAGTACTCCAAGTAGAAGACTTCCTTGAATCTCTTCCACCACCGGTGTGCTTCACCCTCTAGCATTAAAGCTACGTACTGGACCATGTCTGCATCCTCCACCTTCATCGCTTCAAAGATGTGCTCGATGGAATCAATCCAATTTTGCGTCTCTAAAGGGTCTACCGCTCCCTTGAAAACTGTGGGGGCCGAGCTTCTTGAAACTCTCTAGGACTGAAGTACCTCTCTATGTTGCAGCCTAGAGTTGGACTTGTTGGCGTTGCAACATGTTGGTCATGTCCCCTAAAGCTTGATATACGCCAGCAAGATGAGGATCATCTCCACTGTCTCCTGCCAATGGAGGATCATTGGCACGATGACCTCTCCTTCAAGCGTAGTCCTCCTCCAACCGGGGCTCATGGTCATGTCAACCTCTACATCCCGCCATAGACGAAATGTACTATCTGTTAAAAGAATCCACGCATCCGAATTTCTTGTAAGTAAGAATTCCAGATGATTAGCTTTTAACAATCATCACGCATAAACTTTTGAAATAACAGCATTCCAAAACTTTCAAATTTCAAAAATGTTAAACCTTAGGAAATCTGATTTAAAACGAAGAACTAAGGCTCTGATACCAACTTTGTCACGACCCAAACCCAATAGATCACTGGGGTCCAGCGGGGTCCAGATAATGACATTCACTTCCTCGGCAAGAGAGTAGTAGTTGATTCAAAAGCAATAGTAAAAAGGATTGAATTTCATTCACAAGAGGAAAATAGAAGTGTTATATACATAATTACATTGGATAACAGCGGAAGAAATCAAAATCATTGTTCTAGGTTAAAAGCCAGATTTTAACAATGAAGATACTACCCTAAGTAACCTCCCAAAAGAATCAAAACCAAAAGTATATCACAGTATTACAAAAGATGTCCATAAACATTACAATGAAATCACACGAGTGAGTAAAACTCGTCTTCTTCCTCGTATAATTCTTCTCCCATGGAGTTCTCGTCAGCGATGGTTCCTTCTAAGTTTCCTGAAATGTTTCTAAAAAGCATGAGCTATAAAGCCAGTAAGAAATAAATTCAGGAATGCATAAGGTAAATCCTAAAGTCTAAATAATTACAATAATTCAAGCACAGGCAAGAAAGGAAACACAACAAATGCAATGCATGAGGTAGATTAATTATTAAATGCGATGCTGTGCCCCTAAGTTATAGAAATCACCAAGGTAATCTAGCAAACAATCTAAGTATGCTGTGCAATACAAACTCTGATAGAGTGTTAATGTGGTATGTTTCCTCCTGATCCAGCCTCTATTCGGGGTGTCCCAGCAACCTGAATTCACCCCGGGGTGTCCCAACAACCTGAAATCATCACCCCGTCGTAACGGTCCAAGGAATAGGGCTATTCTACGTGTACAACGTAGTTTTAAGGGTTTTCAACCTATGAGGCACAATCCCCCCCACTTATTTTTTATCATTGGTATGTAGGCCGAGACTTGCAACCACCTGCGGTATCCTTTAGGAAAACATGACATTTGACTAATCTACAGAGACCCATCTCTGCTCCTTGGGTCTGATAACTCTTGCCATAGGAGAGTGTATTGGGTTAGCTACTCCCTCAACTCGCTCCCGCCGGTCTCTTCACTAGATGTGGGATCACATCACTCTCATTTCCATCCTCGAGACACAACTGTAAGGTCTCGGGTTAAAGGGTCATACTCTTCGACCATTGTGGTCTAGAGTCCATGAAGTGTTGTGAAGAGTGCATATTAACTAAACAAACACCTTGTGGTGTACAGGGTGCAATATAATAATCTCAAAGTACTTATTTCACATATCTCCATGTTGCTTCACATAGCATTTCATTTACTTAAGTTCTCAAGATATCATTTCCACTTGCATTCATACAAGTGAGCATATAACGTTATTCAAACCATCATGTATGACAATGCATATCGCTTAACAAACCTCGAAGCATTAATGTAAATGGTTTGGTTCTGCAGGGTCCTTGGCGAGGTCTTTGGCGCACCGAAACCCACCTCGGTGACCCCTTTGGCGCACCGAAGCTTGGTTCGGCGAACCTCTCTGAGATTCGGCGACAAAACCAGGGGGTCCTTTCACGGCGATCCCTTCGGAGCACTAAGGTCCATTTCGGCGAGCCGAACTGGTCATCGGCGACTTGTTCAAGGTGTTCATACTCGACGGCCTTTTAGGCGCGCAGCGGGGTCCGCCCTTCGCCAAGAAAGCGTTCGGCGCACTGAGGAGGCCGCTGAACATTGTGAACATGCCAAATTGTAGGGATTTGCACTTGGAATTTAGGTCTCTTACTCAATCAAGACAAAGAGATAAACATTTGTGAATTTAAAGCAAGAAAACATACAAATAACCAAAATCAAACATTCAAACTAAACTATTAAACATTCAACAAAACAATAAGCAAGAAGTATATGAAATTGTAGAGGAAACTAAGATTCGACTATCTACATTCATGAAATTATACTTACCTAATAGAATCAAGTACTAATCGACAATGAAATCAACACAAGAAATGTTCCCTTCTTCTCCAAGCTTCCAAAACCAAGCAACCAAACACAAACAAAACCAAAATTGAACTTTCTCTCAAACTTCCCATGCAAGATACCCAAGCCAGGTGGCACAATCCAGGTCATCCAAAAATCATTACTAAATCTCAACCCTTAAACTTTAACTACTATCATCCATGCCATTAAAATTTAACTACTCAATCTAAACCATACACCTCATCATAACACTAAATTTGTCTTGAGCTAATGCCATTAGCTCAAGACAAACAAGGTTAAACTATTATACTTCACACAAGGATCACAAAATCATCACAAATACCATCGCATGGTCGGATCTAGTCTGATTGGCGATCAAGACGGCGGATATAGTCACGACAGGGAATATAATATAATTAAATAATACAAATGTGATCTAGGCCATTACACCATTTCATTTTCAAACTAGACAATTCACACAACTTATTGCACAAAATCTTATACAAGCATTTCGCACATGAACCAATAGCTCATACACATTAGATATGACTTCTTAGGGCTTCGCATGAAGTTTCACCCATTATAGAGCTCAGCAAGTGCTTGGTAGCTGCCGCGTTTCTTGCCGACCTCTCTCAGCAGCAACCTCGGCAGCTGCCGAGTCTCAATAACAAGTCCCGAGAATGTTTCCTTGTCACGAACCAAACCAGAATATCCCAATTCTGAGATTTCAAGCTTAATTCGTAACTCTCACCCCAAATAAAAACTTGGGAGTATAAGCAATACCTAACCTAGGTTGTTAAAACATAAAGGAATTTACACAAGATAGAATTAAGGAAAAATAGTAAACTTAGAATAATACTCATTACAACAACCTTCAAACAACAACAGCGAAAACTAACTCGAGTCTAGTGTTCTCAAATCAAATCCTAATGATTATCGAGAATCAACTAAATAAACACGTAAGTTATAGTGAAGAAACTCTATTATAAGCTCTAGTAAAATATCGAATAAAATCCAAGAAATGATTAATGTCTATATGAAACCTAACATCATAATATATCAAAGTCATTCTAGAAGATAATATTAATGAGTGATAGTAAGGAAAGTATTACATTCAATCCAAAGTTAAACATCGGGAAAATAAATAATGAAAACGAAGTTCTATACTTAATCAAATCCCCTATAAAACATTCATACAATAGGTAATTCAAATAAAACAACTATTTATCTATTACATTACATCAAACACAATAGATATCTTCATCTTCTTCTAGGCTCCGTCTTGATCTTCATCTTCCAATTAAACTTCATCTAGAAGACCTCAAAGAGGTTGCTTAAAAGCATGAGTTATTCATTGCCAGTAAGAAATCGAGTTCAATATAATATATGATCGAAGTAGGGCCAAAGCCACTCTTCAATGATATCAAACCGCAGTAAAATATATGAATAAGATGACATGTAACAAGGAAGCTACTCAACAACAGTAAGTATGTGAACTAAATGACATGGATTAACGATGCATACTAACAATAGTAAATAAGTGAGTGAAATGACTTGAATCTAAGATGCTATCTAACGACAGTATTTAATAAATAAAATGATATAATTCAAGGATGCATGATGTCGAGTCTTAATTAATGCATGCTATGTACTTACCATATAAAATCACCAATGTGATCTAAACAAACAATCTAATATGAAATAGAGTCTGTGTGGATTCCACATAGACCGATCCATCTTTGGGTAAGATGTCATAACGGTCCATCATTCCCCATACAGGGTCATACCCAAATATAAGATCATTTATGTCTAGTAATTGTTAAATGTTGGTTTCTCATATGATCTCAATCGTGCTACCCAATGATGCTCACATAGAACCATCCCCCAATATATGGCGGTAATAACAGATTATTCTATGTCGCAACATAGTTTCAAGGGGTTTCGTCCTATAGGACACAATCACCTCACCTTATTTTCGATCATAGGGACGAATCTCAAGGCATCACCAAGAGCATCCTCAAAGAATCACACATTACTGATCAACTATCAGAGCTCACTTACATGATTCGGATATTAGGTCTTATCAACATGAAGTACCCTCATCTATCATTTTTCCACATGTTTCTTGGGATCATCACCTAGGACGCATCCCTCACCATGGGAGAAAACAAATAATTGGTCTATTGAGATGATTAGTCCCTCAACCCATATAAATATAAGTCTCCTCACTTATTATGATTTCCAGATCATAATATTCTCATGTCATAATCTTGAGTTCCAGAAATATGGACTCAAGAAATAGGATATTGCTCATAGGCCAAATCCATGGTCAAGAGCCAATGCAGTGCATGTGAGAGGGTGTACATTAACTAAACAATCAAGTTTGTGTACAATGTAAAATGCAAATCAAACACCATGAATGTGATAATAACACGAAGAATATGTAAACAAGAGGGTTAACTAATTAGGCATCATGTATATGTGAGCAACCTCAGCTTTAGGTATAAAACATACTAGAAATAATATTAGAGTCTAGGATAGGCTCATTCAAGTACTCACATATAAATTCAGAAATCAATATGTATGACTTATAAACCAATAAGAAATCAATTATATGAAATATCTATAATTTAACAGAACAAACATCACATTGGATCACATTAGATCAATCATAGGTTGTGTGCAAAGTTTCAAGCCAATCAGACATGCTTGAGGTAAGGGATTAGTTCTAAGATACCTTTACTCATACTCGGGTCCAAACAAAGTATCTACCATAAACAATGATAGTTCAATAAAACTAGCATCATAATCAATCTAATTAGGTCAAGATATGCTTGTGTGTGAATTTTCAATCAAAGAGGATAAGTCTGGGTGGCTCGGCGTACCTTTCGGTGTGCCGAAATCAGTCTCGGTGCACCGAAATGGGTCTCAACAGACTTTCCAGGGACCATGAAATCCCCAAAATCCTCGATACACTGCTCGGCGTACTCTCGGCGCGCCGAGCAAAATTTCTAGGTTGACACCCCTGCACTAAAAAGGTCATAACTCGGTGTGTACAAATCAGATTTGCTTCAAATCTATCTTGTTCGATTCCTAACGAACAGGGGAATCCAAAGATACCAAATTCTAAACATTCTGAGATTGGTGGACTTCTCGGGGAATCGAGAAAGTCACATGAAGATTATGGGTTGTTCTGTGAATAGTTTGGCGCACCGAGAAGGTCGCCGAACCTCGGGTTTGGTCATTTTTTGGTGGTTTACAGTCTCATACAACCCCAAGAACAAAAATACAGTAAAGTAGCATGCTTAACATATTATTTCACACAAAGATCAACCATTTTCATACTATAAGCATCATCAAAGTAAACTTAACATAATCAAGTTCTAAAATCAAGGATGAAGCAACTTTTAATCACTTTGATCAAAGAAAGTATCTTTGTGCCACTAATTCATTCAAAGAGCATATTAAACTTGATTACTTACCTTGAGAAGATGAAGATGATGCAAATCAAGCAAACCAAAGCTTCAAGTTCTCCTTCTTCTCCAAGCTCCTCCAACCAAGCAAAACTCCAAGGCTATGGCATACAAGCTCTCTCCCAAGCATGGAAGACAACCAAAGAGAAACCCATCCTCTTGTGTTTGGGTCCAATGTGGTGTCTCAAGGAGAGCCCTTGATCCCTAACCAAAACAATCTAACCATTGGATGAGATTTGAGAGACACGTGTAGGAGTCTGTAGAACCCTCCACACACTATGTATTGAGTCAAGACACATGTAAGAGTTTCTAGAACCCTCCACACACAATGTCTCTCCACAAATCTAAGCCCTTGAATAAATAATAAAGCATATAAACCACACATCACAAACACAAAAACTAAAATGCATCCAAACCACACATGACAATTAAAATGGGTCCTGCTATGGTGTGTAACACCCAATAAATATGGCGATCCACAACCAATCGCACGACAGGATTAACCCAGTGGTTGATCCAAGCAAAGGCAAACAAACATCTTAATGACTAACTAAATCAAGCATACATAATTAAAAAGTTCAGGCAGGAGGGAATTCAACCCAGAAAATGATTTTTCTCTCTAGGGCTTCGTGCCCAAACTTTCATATACCAATTTTTGATATGTTAAAGCACAAAATTGATGAATTATATTAACACAAACCAACTTAACATGTTATAATCAAAACCCAACATTCATACAAACTTAAGCACAACAAAATCATCAATCTTCATGAAATAAAACTCAAAACTAGAAATTTCTTTTTAAAGATCCGATCACACAACATGGAAAATTCATGGTTATAAAGAAAATTCAATCACATGCAACAACATGATCGTATATGCTTTATGCTATATCTTCATCATACTCTATGAACATGCCTACCGTAAAACTAAGAAAATTCATACCTCATGATCTTGCAAATCCCGATCCAGAGAAAAATCATGATCATCTTCCCTTTCCTCCTTTAGCTTTTCTTATTTCTTCAAGGCTTGCTTGATCAGCCTCCTCCTCTCTTTCTTTTCTCCTGGATCAGCCTTGTGCTTTCATGCTCTAATCACCTTCTTTGTTTTTTGTTTTCTTCTCCTTAGCCATCTTCTTCCTACAGTATTCCTTCATCTTCTTCTCTATTCTCTCTTCCTTTTCTTTCTTCCCTCTTAATCTCCTCATCTCCCACTACTCCCATACGTGAGGTTACTTCCCCTATTTCTGGGGAATCCTAGTCATGCAAGAATTCTAATTTGAATTCAAATTTAATTAAATAAGTTAGTTATATACTAATTACT
>JAUPMG010092876.1:0-12511 GCA_031762675.1 Pachysandra terminalis
GGGTGTATTAAATTTCATAAATTAAAAAGAAAAAAAAACCCGTTAGTTTAACGTTTTAGCGTTTACGGTTAAATCCATGTGGCAGCAATCCAACGGTGCTGTATGGATTGCTGCACGTCTTAAGCTATAGAGGATGCGGACCCCTTTGTTCCTTATCCTTGTCTCCAAGGAAAGCTATGTGGACAGTCGGTGAAGATGGATTTTGAATTCAGTTTTGTGGTAAAGCATTGGTAAGAATTGAGAATTGGGAGATTACTGGAAGTAACCACTGCCATTAGCTTATACTAATTATTCGTAAAGAGGTTGATATCGAGGAGGATGTTGTACATAGAATCACAATTGCTTTGCTCAAGTGGTGAGATTCCTGTAAACTGTAATGTGATGAACTCTTCCACTCAAACTAAACGACAAAGGCCTAATACGACGTTTGAAGCAGAATGTTGGTCAATTAAGAAGCAACAGACTCATGGGATGAGTGTAACTAAGACGTGGATGCTAAGATGGATGTATAGAATGTCTAGAAAAGATTAGGCAAGGAATGGATGCAAATAAGAGTGTAGTAGACCCAATAGGAGATAAATAAGGGTAGGTACTTGAGATAGTTTGGGCATGCAAAATGAAGACCCTTTTTTCCCTCCTCCGAATCACAAATTTCTATTAGCAAGAGAATATATTTCCAGAGAAGGGAAATATATTCTCTTTCAAAACTCCACTCTTGGCTAACCAATCCGCAAAGTTTTTAGTTGATAGAGGGAGATGGTGCTTGTGAGAAGCTGTGACATGGTACAAGTTGAAGATCTTGAAAGTCCAGAGAAAGTCTTAAAAGGATTTGGATGGCTTGGTCAGAAATGATTTAAAGACTCATATTCTAAATGAAGATATGGTTTTTGATTGATTGAGATGATGGATCAAGGTTTTTGTCGCCAAATTTAATGATTTTTTATTTTTATTTTTTTATTTTATGAATAAGTACGAAATACGTATATTAGAAGCAAAGATACTAATGGACATGGTTTCTCTACTTTCTCAATGAAGATTTCAGGGCTTGGGGTAAGAAAGGGAAGATACTAATGGGCATGGTTGTTTTTGCTATTCTATGGTCTTTATGGGTTGAGCGGAACATACGTATTTTTGAGGACGTACATAGAAGTTTATCTTCGATTATTGACTCGGTTTTGGGTTTGGTAGCTTCTTGGGCTTCTATTTTGTTGGATTCCAGAGACCTTTCTTCTGAGTCGATTATCAGGGATTGGAGTGTGATTTTATATTTCTTGTCTGCTCGTTTTATTCAATGTAGGGACTGGAGTGCTCCTGTTGGAGTTAAAAAACTTAATTTTGATGGGTCTTCAATGGGAAACCCGGGGAGTTCAAGGATTAGCGGGGTCTTTAGGGATTCGGAAGGGAAGCTTGTTCATGCATATTCGGGACTGATTGGGACTGGGGACTCGACTAGGGCGGAGGTTTGGGCCTTGTTAGCTGGCATGGAGGAGGCAAAGAAGCTAGATTTGAGGAGTCTTATCGTGGAGGCGACTCTTTTTCGGTTATTTCCTAGATGATTGAGTTTCGTCACCATCCTTGGAGGTTCGATTATCATATTCTTCTAGCGAGATTTTTTGGTCAGGGCATGAGTATTACTTTCCTTCACACTCCTTGGTTGGCAAACGTGATTGTAGACACTTTGGCTCAAAGGGGAGTGGGTAGGGATGTTTTTGTGGCAGGTTATGACATTGATGAGTGTCTTGAGGAGTTACGTTGAGATAGTTGGGGGATCATCTTGGTTCTTTTATTTTTCCTCATGTAGATAGCTCTGTATTTATCATGTATTGTTGCTGTATCTTTTTGTTTTTTCTGTATTTTTCTGTTTTGACTGTTTTTGGGCACACTTTGTGTTCTTTGTATTTTTCTTTCATATGATGATTAATGAAATTGTTGTTAATTATCAAAAAAGAAAAAAGAGAATAGAACATGAACATGTTAATGCAGCTTCAAAATAGTCACTCACCCCCATAAAACATCTTGTCTGTCGGTACGCTAGAAAAGAAAGTCTGTCTCACCAGTCCGTTTTTTACCAGTAGTCTATTCTCCAGATTATTGGCAGGTCTAGAGTCTAGACACATTGGAGAACAAGGTGTATCTAGCCAAATGAACAAGATGAGTAAGCTGCCAAGAACATAAGTGTAGGTGTGAAGAGGCTAATCAAGAAATCACCATAGACAAGTCTCCCTCAACCATTAGTCTCTAGAATCCATGCTTTTGCCTCTCTTAGTCCATCAAGTAAGGTGTGGATCAGTGCTATTAAAGGTGACAACCTAGGCGACCAGACGGTTTCTAAGTACTCAAGCAAGGGTCGCCTAGGCTGAGTGTGCCTAGGCGACCGCCCAGTTGCCTTATCTACCTGCGCGGTCGCCCATTGTGTAATGTGGTTCAACTTGTCTTGAACCACTCAACTTGTAATTTATATTTTAATTACTTTAAATTTAAATTTTAATTAATTTATTAATTAAAAACTTATGTAATTTATTAGGCTTCATATTTTTCTAGTAATTCAAGACTCCAAGTCTATAGTCTCACCCTAACTTGAAGCCTGAAGTTGAAGAACCCAAGCATCCAAGAGAACAATTGAACAAGCTTGAGGCTGAAGGTCTAAACTCCAAACCAGCTAGGTATGTCCCTCTCTCTCTCTCTCTCTCTCTCTCCTTTCACTATCCCCTTCGGCCCTTACTTTTTTTTACTGTAGCTGTGACCTCACAGCTCTCTTTCTCTCTCTTTGTTCTCTTTTCTCCCCTCTCTTCGTTGTTTTTTTTTTCATATGCAACTGCGGGCAGTCGACAGTTGTAGAGTTGCCAATTGCCCAGAAAATTTCCTCTCTGTGTGTGCAATTCTCTCTCTCTGTCTCTCTCCCTCCCCCTTGTTCTTGTCTTCTCTCTGCTCTTCATTTGTTCTTCCTCATATGGAGCTGCGATAGTCGGCTAGTCTGTAATTGCAGAATTGCCAACTGCCCAGAAAATTTCCTCTCCCTTTTTTTTCAATTCTTGTCGACTGCCTTTTTTTTTGGTTATTGCTATGATGTTATCTGTATGAAATTATTAAATTAATTAGCCTGTTCTGTAATGTTTTTTGCTTTCAAATTAAAAAATTGTCGCCTAGGCGATAGACTTGTCATTGCCTAGCCTTGCTTGGGCGTTTTGATAAAATTGGTGTGGATCTTTGCTTTGTTTGCATATCCATCTCCAATCGAACGCAGTTGCACACATTGTATACATTTCTGTGGTCCGAAGTTAAGCTTGATTAAGCCCTCCATTGGGGGGTTTCCAAGCTATGGATGATCCCTTCACAAAAGGTGAAGAGCAACATTGGTGGTCTACTTTCTCATAATCTTTGATGTTGAAATGCCTCTAAACTCAGAATTTATAACCATCCAAGAGGCTATTAAAAAGAGCTGAACAGATAGTGAACCTGTGATGTAGGACAGTAGGAAGCTCTTTGGGTTAATAAAATAAATAGAAAAGAATTACTTGTATTGGTTGTCTTAAGGTTGCTGTTTTTTTGGAGGGTTGGTTCCTCGCCTCGTGGAACCTCCCCCATTTTTTGTTTTGTTTTTCTTGTATATTCTTTACTCCTTTTTATATAATCGTTAGCTTTATCAAAAAAATAAAAATAAATAAATAAATAGAAAAGAATGATGGGGAAAGAAGGGAATAATCTGACAGTCTCACTGACAATCATTGAGCAGATTGGAGTCTCATCAATTTGAAGCAAGGTTTTGGTAATGGAGTCTCACCACTATCAAGGAAGAAGAGGAGTCTCACCTCAATAACACAAATTGTGCAAAAACAATAATCTTATTCTGTATTCCAAAAGTGACACACTCATATTTATAGAAAGAATTCCCTACTTACAATCAAACTTGAAAAGATAAAGATAATCCATATCTAAACTTATTCTTATCTTAACCTATTCTTATACTCAAACTCCAATCAGATAAGATTAGAGTCCTAATTATATACTACTGCTAATATGAATGGGCCCATGGGTTTATAGGAAAATCCGTGGGTTTACAATCGGCTCATGGGCTTCAGCTCGACCTATGGGTAAATCAACGAGTTGGCCCAACTAGGCGTGTGCATGCCAAAACATGTTAATAAGTGGGCTGGGTCTGCTAAACCGTTTCACGTCAATCTCCTTTGGTTGGAGAAAACTCGTCCTCGAGTTTTGAAATGTTGAAGAATGAGCAAAATCATCGAACTTCTATGGTTCTTATTTTTCTTTCTGAATAGCTTCATTGATAAAATTGAGATTGACAAATTATCATGTCAACAACTTTTAAGCAATGACTGACTGTTGAACGATATCTGCGAAGATTCTTGAATATCTTGTCTTGTTAACATATGTTTAGCAATTTTGTTGGTTGAAACAACCACCTTTTCAACTCAAATTTGAGTGTTTGAATCTTGTTGTTCAACAAACTTTTCAACGAGTGACAAATCAAGATTTAGATCATCATTCTTCTGGAAAGGAAATGATTTAGCTTGATTATCAGAATCCATAGAGCTGTGGGTTATGGACCCAATGATGACGCCATCCGGCTGAACTTCTTGCCCTGGACTTTGATTGACACATGGATACTTAGGATTTGGAACCTTATGTTCCTTGACATTTGATGCATTCTTGCCTTTGCAGGATCAATCACTGGATCAGATGCTAAAGACATTCTTCACTAAGAGCATTTCGTCTGTTCCGAAATGGCTATTCCATCAGCTGTTCCAACAGCTGATGGACGCCATGTCAGCTCGAAAGTGGATTTGAAATTTCGAGGGAGGCCCTTCGAAATGTTCGAAATTCGAGGGAGGCCCCTCGAAATGCTAACGTGGTGTCCATCAGCTGTTGGAACAGCTGGTGGAACAACATTTTGGGAACAGACGAAATGCTCTCTTCTTCACTGGATTATATTAGCTTTTCGTTCTTCAATCCAAGGCTTTCCTAAAAGAAGATGACATGTATCCATAGGTATAATTTTGCAGAACACAGAATCAGAATAAGTCTTAAGAGTATAGTGTAACCAAAATTGACCTTTTGTATCTTTGTTATATATGTAGCATCCAAATTAATCAACTTTTGAACAGATTCCACACAAATCAGATTTTCTTTGCTATCCGAATTGATCATCACATTAAGAGCTCTTTTTGACACTTCAAATCTCGTTCGAACTTTTCCATGACTTTCTTCTTTCACGTTCTTTTTTTTTTTTTTTTCCAATTCTCATTTTTTCTTTCTTTTTTTCACTTTGTTTTTTTACTTAGACCTAAAAGGGCTTGTTTGGGTATAGAATGAGAGAGTGAAACGGAGAGTAAGGTGGGGTTTACTTAGGTGTGAGGCAGTTGGATAGGAGGTTGGTACTTGGACTGAAAGGATTATAAAATAGGGTTGGACTTTGTTTGTAAACGAGACGAATTGTGTGGTCTATTGCTGACACAAGGGATGAGGACATCATAAAAGAGGAAGGTTTAGAGGTGAAGATCTTGTCTTGTCAACATATGTTCAGCAATTTTGTTGGTTGAAACAACCATTTCAACACAAATTCGAGTGTTTGAACTTTGTTGTTCAATAAACTTTTCAACGAGTGATGAATGAAGATTCATCATTTTTCTGGAAAGGGAATGATTTAGCTCGATTATTGGAATCCATAGAACTGTGGGTTATGGACCCACTGATGATGCCATCTGGCTGAACATCTTGCCCTGAACTTTGATTGACACATGGATACTTGGGATTTGGAGCCTTCTGTTCCTTGACATTTGATGCATTCTTGTCATTATGCTAATTTTCCTTTGTAGGATCAATCACTGGATCAGATGCTAAAGACATTCCACAAAGAACCAACATTTTCTTGTCTTTCTGAATTGCATGTAATCTTCACTGGATTATAGGTAGCTTTTCGTTCTTCAATCCAAGGCTTTTCTAAAAGAAGATGATATGTATCCATAGGTACAGTTTTGCAGAACACATAATCAAAATAAGTCTTCAGAGTATAGTGTAACCAAAATTGACCTTTTGCATCTTTGTTATATATGTAGCATCTAGATTAATCAGCTTTTGATTAACTTCCACACAAGTCAGATTTTCTTTGCTATCCGAATTGATTATCACATTGAGAGCTTTTTTTGAAACTTCAAATCTCGTTCGAACTTTTCCATGACTTTCTTTTTTCACATTATCTATTTATTTAATTTTCAAATCTCACTTTTTTCTCACTTTTTTCATTTTTTTTCTTTTTCTAAGACCTAAAAGGGCTTGTTTGGGTGTAGAACGAGAGAGTGATAAGGAGAGTAAAGTGGGGTTACTTAGGTGTGAGGCAGTTGGTACTTGGACTGAAAAGGATTATACAATAGGGTTGGGCTTTGTTTGTAAACGAGAAGAACTGGGTGGTCTATTGCTAACACAAGGGTTGGGCTTTGGTTTAAGCTTAATTTTGCAGGATATATCCATGGCATCACGAGTTCTTCTGGGATTGGTGGTGTCTTTAGAGATTCTGGGGGTGGTGCGTTATTTACCTACTTTGGGCTGGTCGGTGGGGGTGACTCGGCTAGGGTTGAGATGTTGGCTCTTGTTGCGGGTCTGAGACGTGCCAGGGATCAGGGTTTGCAGGCTTTGGTTGTGGAGGGATCTTTTGATTCTATCATGGATGTCGAGAGTTGAGGAGTGCTATTGGAGGGTTACTCATCTGGTGCGTTTAGCCTGGTCTTAGTCCAAGGTTGGAACATCTCGTTTCGCCTCGTGTCTAGGTCGGCTAATCGAGTTGCTGAGTCCTTGTCTTCAAGGGGTACGAGGAGTTTTGATATGTTTTTTGGGGTGCCGTCTATTGATATGCTTCGAGGGGTATGGAGACTTTTTCTTATCTCACGACACAACCCTCACATTCTCTCTCCCTTTAATTTCACAGGTATTTTCATTTCCACCCCACTTTCTCTCCTTTTATCTTATTCTCTTTTAAATCTTTTGTGGAGCCTTCTTTTAACACTTTCAGAAATCATCTATTTAATTTCGCCCTCTCTTTATCCACCTGCCTCACATCTAAGTAAACCCCATCTCACTCTTTCTTCTGTCATCCCATTCTATATCCAAGCAAATCCTTTAGGTTAAAAAAAAGAAAAGAAAAGAAAAAGGGATGATATTTGAAAATAGAAAAGAAAAAGAAAGTCATGGAAAAGTTCGAATTCAGAACGAGATTTGAAATTTTAGAATAAGCTATCAATGTGAAGATTGATGAATATAGTGAAGGGAACCTAATTTCTGAAGAAGCTGATCAAAAGCTGATTAATCTAGATGCTACATATGCACATAACAAAGTTGTAAAAGGTTAGTTTTGGTTACTCTATACTCTGAAGGCTTATTCTGATCGTGTTTTGCGAAATTGTACCTATAGACACATGTCATCTTCTTTTGGGAAAGCCTTGGATTGAAGAACGAAAAGCTACCTACAATATAATGAAGAATACATATGCAATACAAAAGGACAAGAAAAGATTCGTTCTTCGTGGAATGTCTTTAGCAGCAGATCCAGTGATTGATCATGCAAATAAAGACCAGCATGACAGCAAGATTGCATCGAAGGTTGAAGAACAAAAAGCTCCAAATCCTAAGTATCCATGTGTCAATCATAGTCAAGAGCAATATGTTCAACAAAATGACATCATCCATAATCCAAAATTCTACGGATTCTGAGAATCAAGCTAAATTATTTATTTTTCAGAAGAATGATGATCTAAATCTTGATTCATCACTTGTTGAAAAGTTTACTGTTCATCAAGATTCAAACATTCAAGTGCATGCTGATCTAAATGTTGTTTCAACTAATAAAGTTGCTGAACACATGTTGACAAGATAGAATTTTCAAGATATAGACTTTATCTACCTATATGAATCGTTCAACAATCAAAGCCATTGTTTGAAAGTTATTGACTTAATAATTTGTGTATCTCAATTTCGTCAGTGGAGGCTATTCATAAAGAAAGGCAAGAACTATGGAAATTTTGCTCATTCTTCAACATTTCAGAACTCGAGGAAGAGTTTTCTCCAAATAGGAGAGATTGACGTGGTACAGTCCAGCAATCCCAGCCCATTTGTTAGTATGTTTTGGCTTGTGCATGCCTAGTTAACTCGTGGATTAATTTAGATGCGAGCCCAAGCCCATTAGTTGGTTGTTGACCCATGGACCTATTCCCAGTAGTAGCAGTAATAGTAAGTGGAACTCCATTCTTATCTATTAGAGTTTGAGTATGAGAATATGCTAAGATAGGGATTATTTTTTCGTAGTTTGAGTCTAAGTAGGAAATTGCTGGTAAGTAGTGAATTATTTCTATAAATATGGGTGTAATCTTCTCTTTTGGAATACATAATAAGATTATTATTTTCAACGCTATTTGTGTTATGGAGGTGAGACTCTTCTTCCTCCTTGGTAATGGTGACTTGGTGAAACTCCATTATCAAACCCTTGCTTCAGATTGATGATAATTCAATTTGTTCAAGGCCATGGCAGTGAGACTCTGCCATATCATCCTTCTTTCCCCATTATTCTTTTCTATTTATTTTATCATACTTGAAGAGTTTCCTATTGTTCTGTTGGCATTGAACAGATTGAACTCTCACCAATCTGAGGCAAGGGTTTGGTAATGGAATCTCGCTCAACACTACAAGGGAAGAAGAGGAGTCTCGCCTCAAATCAATAACACAAATTGTGTTGAGAATAATAATCTTATTCTGTATTCCAAAAGAGAATATTATTACCATATTTATAGAAATAATTCAGTTACACTCAAACTAGAAAAGGATAAAGATAATCCCCAGATAAGCTTATTCCTTTCTTAACCTATTCTTCTGCTCAAAACTCTACTAGATAAGAATGGAATCCTACTTGCATACTACTACTACTACTACTAGGAATAGGCCCATGGATCGACAACCAACTAATGGGCTTGGGCTTGGCATATGGGTTAATTCACAAGTTACGGAGTTGGCCCAACTAGGAATGTACAAGCACAACCATATTAACAAGTGGGCTGGGCTTGTTGGACTGTTCCACATTAATATTCCAGGATTACCAGTGGGTCTCCAACCAGTTCATGGGCTTGGGTGTTGATAAGTGGGCTGTGCCTGGTAAACTTTTCTACATCAACTTGGTGATATGCCCAATCTCCTCATATGTTTTCATGTTCCTTTCACCCCAACGCCCTCTCTTTATCTTCCATTATTCATCAGAAAAAAGAACATTGCATTATACAAGGCTTACTTTCTGGCTTATTGTTTGTGTGGTAATTAGATGTATGCCTGCATGGATGCACACAAGCATGCTTATGAAACAGTTCTAACTTGTTGTTTTTATTGAAACAGATTAAATTACTGGTGTATATTGGCATAAATTCTTCATTTTTCTTGTGACTGAAATTTAAAAGATGCATAACAGCTCCAGGTTACATTCTGAAGTTTTAGTTGGCTATAGGACACAAGTAATTGAAGCAGAAGGCTGTAAACTAATTTAGGATTAATGCAACCCTTTTTTTTGTCATTTATCTCAGATCATCTATATCTTGTCCAATTAGCTTAATTTCCATTAGTCAATCTAGGGTATTGTATTTTGACAACTGGTTCTGTGACTACCAAATTCTGCTGGAATTTTTTTATGTTTTTAGAATCTATATTGTTAATGCCATGAGCATATTATCTGTTTCCATTTTAATTACATTTGATGTATAAATTATTTGTGCAGGATGGTTTGCTAATGATCCTACTATCTTGCGTCGTGTTGGTCATGTGCTGTTGCAACTTCCATATGCGGATAAACGTCCACCTAGGCAAATTATAATTGCTGATGACTGTTTTAAACTACTAAAGATTCCTGTAAGCCGGGTAGCTCAGGTGGTGATTAAATCCACTGAGAAGCTGTTTGGAAGTATGTTATTTTGCTCTATGACTTGTACATGCCTCAAATTTCTTGATTGATCTTTCTCTTCCCAGCATTTTCTTCCGTTTCTATGGCTGAATCTTGTAAGCTGCTTCTTCAGGGCAACTACTGAAGCATGTAAATCTTGAAGGCTATATTGATTCTAAAGTTTCAAGCTTGAACCAATTTTATAACAAGAATAGAAATGGCGAACTGAAATCTTCTTCGTTAAAAATGCTAGCGCATGCCATGCAGTTTCTTCAAAGGTGAGTTTTTGGCTATACTACTTAAGATTTCACTCTCTGTGCTTATTATGTGACCAATCTATTTGAATCGTTGTTGGAAGATATCTGAAGGCATTATTATTATTATTTTTTTCCGGTGGAGATCTGTTAATACATTTTTGTTGGGATGGTATTGTTATGCAAGTCATGTGTTTCAGTTTTTGTGATTGAGAATTCTTTGTTGGAAATGTGTAACTGTTGCTGGTGGTCGGGAAATCGTGACTGATGATTAGGTTCGTGATAAGTTAATTCTTTTTTTAGTTGGTTCAGGTCTCTTTAAAATATTTGGTTGGGATGGTTTAATATTCTTTGTAGGATGAGGTTTTAGAAGCTTTACCATTGCTGCTTCTGGTGGTAGGGTGGGGTTGGAACATTATACCATGATGGTTAGCTTGGTGATGATGGAGCCTTTCTGAGTGGAATGGTTGCTACTGTTAGTTGGGCTAGGGGCAAGTTGTTTATAGTGCATGGATCTTTCTCTTTGAAGTGTTTCAAGTATGTATAAGTATGCATACTTTTATCAATAAAATGGAGCTGGTTGACATTCCTCTGTTAGGTGCTTCATTTACTTGGAGCAATAACCAAGATAATCCAGTGTTGTCTAAATTGGACAGATTTTTGGTATCTCTGTCATGGGAAGAACATTTTGCTGCTGTTGAGGCCCGGGTCTTACCTAGACCTATTTCTGACCATTGCCCCATTTTGCTCTAGTGTAAGGATGTCTTTTTGAGAGCATGTCCCTTCAGATTTAAAAATATGTGGTTGGAAGATGTTGATTTTGTTCCCAAAGTGAAAGAGTGGTGGGACAATGCTTCCTTTTCTAGTTCCCCCAGTTTCATTTTCTGCAAAACATTGAAACAATTAAAAGGTAGAGATTAAGAAGTGGAATAGGGATTCTTTTGAATGTTAGGGGTGAAAAAGAAAGAATTACTCTTGAAGATTAAGGAATTAGACTCTTTGGAGGAGGCTGGTGGCTTGGATGGGACCAAGAAGCTTCTTAGGGAGAATCTAAAAAAGGAATTCTCCAAGAATGCAAAATCGGAGGAAATTTCCTGGAGGCAAAAGTCAAGAGCAGTTTGGCTTAAAGAGGGAGACAACAATACCAAGTTCTTTCATAGCATGGCTAATTTCAGAAATAAAGTGAATACCATTAGGAGGGTGGAAGTGGAAGATGCTGTTTTTGAAGAGGAGAATGAGATTAAGCATGCCTTGGTATCATATTACGAGAACCTGTTTTCTGAACAGGTGGTTAGAAGGCCTCTCTTAAACGGGTTGGAGTTTGACATAGGAAGCTAGGGGTTCTCCAGAAAGAAGCTTTCAGAAGAGGAGGTGATCAATGGGATGGACGGGGACAAAGTTCCCAGCCCTGATGGGTTCTCTTTAATGTTTTATAAGAAGTGCTGGAATATCATCAAATTGGATTTGATGAAGGCGATTGAGGAGTTTTACTTGCATTATTCCTTCGAAAAAAGTGCAAATGCTACGGTCATCTCTCTTATCCCTAAGAAGGAAGGGGCGGTTAACATAAAGGATTTTAGGCCTATTAGCTTGGTAGGCAGCCTTTACAAGATTATTGCCAAGTTATCAGCCAACAGATTAAGGCGTGTACTACTGAACATTATTTCACAAGAGCAAAGTGCTTTTATAGGAGGTGAACATTATTTCACAAGAGCAAAGTGCATTTATAGGAGGTCACCAAATCTTAGATGGGGTTGTCATTGCCGATGAATGCGTGGATCTGCTCGAAAGGGGGAACGAGGATTGGGTTTTGTGTAAACTTGAGTTAGAGAAAGCCTATGATTTTGTTTGTTGGGATTTTTTATTGTATATGCTTGGCAAGGTGGGGTTTGGAGTGAGATGGAGGGAGGTGGATCAAATCTTGTATATCAACAGCATCTTTCTCGATCTTGGTAAATGGAGTAGCTTCTGGTTTTTTCCTCTCATCGAGAGGGTTACGCCAAGGCGATCCCCTTTCCCCTTTCTTATTTTTGGTGGTGGTAGAGGCTTTCAGTAGGCTTATCAACAAGGCTGTTCAATTAGAGCTGTTAGAGGGAGTGAAAGGTAGCATTGAGGGGCCGATCATTTCTCACCTTCACTTTGCCAATGACTCCCTCGTTTTTTGTAAGGCGTGCTGCAATCATCTTCTGGTGTTGAGATGTATTTGTGTTTGTTTTGAAGCACTTTCGAGTCTGCGGATGAATTTCAGCAAGAGTGAGCAGGGTTCGCAATGTCGGCGACATTTAGCGAAATGTCGCCGACATTTCGCCATTTCGCACCCTGGCGACACGAA
>JAUPMG010092887.1:0-12511 GCA_031762675.1 Pachysandra terminalis
AGGATGCGGAGCCTTCTGAAGTTTAGAAACCGTTTTCCACTTCGCCTCAACACCGAGATACAAGAAGAGTAGAGAAGAGGTCGACTGAGAAGATGTCGACCTCTTCTCTGAGGTCCTCTTAAAATGAGAAAGAGACTAAGAAGAGACGACTGAGAGAAAAGAAGAAAAAAAGAAGAAAAAAGAGAAGATCAAATTCTTTTTTTTTTTTTGTTTTAAAAATATATTTTAAAACACCGTTATATTTGACGTTAACGGTTAAGTCGACGTAGCAGCAATCCAACGATGCTGTATGGATTGCTGCAAGTCTTAAGCTGTAGAGGATGCGAGCCCCTCTGAAACTAAGTCTATTCCTTATATTGGTCTCTATGTAACTATCTGTTCTATCTATTTGTTATATGATATTATCCTAGTCTTTTGACAGATCTTTTGTTTGATCTTATTTTATTTTGAAACTAGTTTTTAAATGCAGGAACATACCTGATTGATTTGCAGCTGCTCAGATGGCCAGATATAGGTGGGTTTTCGTTCTTATGGGATTTTCTTGGTTTTAATTGGTGGGGTTTTTTTCTTTATTTTGTTTGACTGTTTTGGTGGGTTTAATGTTGGTCAGGTTCTTTCTATGATTTTGGATCTATCTGTTCATTCAAATACCTTGAATCGCCATAAACAGGTAAGTTTTGCTTTTGATGTTTTCATCTTGCCTGGCTCCTACAAGCAGGCACAAATGTATGTAAAGATCGTATTTTTTTTTTCATTTTAATTGAAATCTTTTGTTGATTTTTCTTGGGTCTTAAACTTAATTTATTGGAGAAATTGATCTAGGTTCTCTTCAAAATTTATTAGATTTTGATGTTTGATTCCCTACATGGAAGAACCTGCTTGCACTACGGCCACTCGGAATCTCGGATTGCTTGCCAGCCATTCTTTCCGCTACCCATTCAAACCTGTTGCAGATTCTTGGTGGGGTTTCTCTTTCTTTTTCTTTCTATTTCTCTCTCTTTCTCTCTATTTTGTCATAACCCAACTAATTTAGGAGAGTTTAGTGTAATTAGTAATAAGGTTGATATGTAATTAATTTAAAAATAGGGACTAATTTAAAAATTTTAGTATAAGCTAATTAGTTGAGTTTGACCAATTGTGATTGGTAGGGGCACAATAGATTATCTAGAGTGCATCACACACAATTATAATCTCACAGTTAAACCAATGGCTGAGATTTTTCAGGCATAATTAAACATAATTAAAAGTCAAGATTAAAAGACAATAAGACTTAGAATTGGACAATGATATAAAGATAAATCATAATCTATACAGTATAGGAATAAGATAATGTTTGTATTGTATTAGGACTGCTATTTTTCCTAATCAAAGGTGTAGATTAACTAATTAAAATTCAAGGGCTAGGATTAGAGACAAATCATAAACTAAGACTAACACATAAAATCTACCTAAACCCTGGTTTGGTCATCCAAACCATTAATCTGAGAATTTGATTGAGATCTGAAGCTTAAGGAAGAAGAAGAACTGTTCAAACGTGAACTGGGTTGAAGAAAAACAAGGAATTACGAGTAAATCAAGGTAAATAACGTCAATTTCGTGTACATTCTTGATTTGAATTAGGTGATATGCCATAATCAAAGAATATGACATACCTCATCGAATTCAATTCGAATAAAACACCGTTATTCATAAAAACTCAAGCTTTTTAACATTAATCTTTCCAAGCATGTAACTTTAATGTTTTGATTGATATTTTGATTAGGTTAGTTTCGGAATTAAATTTAAACATGAGTTTATGTTGATAAAAATTGCTAATTAATAATTAAAATACAAAAATCATGTTAAATCCCCGTTACTAGGCCAACCGGCATGCCGGTTAGCCTACCGGAGGCCATAATTTACTGAGACTTGAAAACCAAGCCCTTGGATAGCCTGCCGGATGGCTAGCCTGCCGAACGGCTAGCCAGTGTGCCGGCCATCCTACCCGCCAGCAATAGACCTGTAACTTGTTTGTTTTGGCCCCTGTCCAGGCCACCAGATGGCCAACCGGCGTGTCGGTTAGCCTATCGGGCAGTCCAGACTGGGTTGGTTGTTATGAAACATATGTTATACTTGCTGTTGATTTATTTTGATTACTTGCATGATATTGATTGAAGGTTATTGGATTTATTTGTGATTGATCATACATGTGGCATCATCTGATTTGATTTATTATCATGATAAGTTAAATCATGTTTTTAAGCATTATAGTCCATATTTAGAATTATTGCACATCTGTACACATATATGAATGATTAGTTAATGTGCACCAACACCTCACATTGCACAGCATATCAAATATGAGTTAATGACTATATTTTGGTCATATACTAGACCTACCATCAGACGTCACTTATAAAGTTTCTGATTGACCTGGACATCATGATTAAGTGAGGAAGTCTCGGATAGACAAATATTATCGGTTGAGGGATTTGCTACCTCAATATACCCCAGTTCTTGTCATCTAGATTGCGTATTTTTATACGTAACTGATGCCGAGTGAAATGCTGTTGGCATTCGCCTTATTTAGTGCTCACTGAGGTTAGTCCTATTTATGTGATACATTGGATTTTTCCATTGCCCTGACCGCAAATAAATGGGGGAATTGTGCCCTCTTGGTCGAAACCCCTCAAAACTATGATGTGCACATGGAATATCTTACTGAGAGTGGCCATGTATAGGGGGGACGGATCGAAAAAACGTGTTGCTCAGTAATTGATTGGTTTAGTGTAGGACTTACATAATTCGAATTCTAAACAACATGCACATTTGCACAGCATGATATTTTGTATGGATTACACTTGGTGATCAATATGTTTTGTTGCATGAGCTTGCAATCATACATTAATAATCTGAACATACATATCATTTCTTGTTAAGATTGTTACTTAATTGACTTTACTTAGTGGACTAAGTGTAGCTGGCGTCTTGTGACAAACATTTCAAGTAATTTAGATGAGGAAATTAATAATCTTGGAGAGCAAAATAAATACATATATTGTAAACATGCTGGAATTAGTCAAGGCATGGAGTAATTTTTACGCGAAATTTTGCTATTGGATTTACCGATTTATTTCATAGATTAGATACCATGTATAGCATTAGAGATTTGAATTTTTACTTGAAATAAGACATTAATATTTTCTTTTCCACTGCAGATTTTACTTATTTTTATGGATGTAATAGATAGATTATCTTTTACTTATTTTTCAGTAAAATAGATTATTCTGAAATTTACTAAATTTCTGTAAATTTTGGTTCAATATTGATTGCCACTCCTGATTCTTATTGAGGTGAGAATTATGGTTCGAACATAAAAATTCTAAAGAGAATTTTCTTAAATTTGAGTCGTAACACTTTCATACTTTATTTATTTGATTGACTTTTGTTAGAATTGGATTGAAAAAGATTTGCACGATTTGTGAATATCAAAGATTAATACAGGCAGCAACCCCGTTGCACCTAGCGGCTCGTCAAAGACGGCCAGGTTGTGTTCATATTCTGTTATCAGTAGTGGAGCTCTTGTTATATGGTGTAATTTAATGGGAAACAATAAGAATCTGGTGGGTCTAAGCTTCAATATTGAATTGTCATGTCATGTGGTTGAGATTGGATCTAAACGTCATGTCAGACTATGTTCAATGAATCCTACTATAATAAACTCATCAGTTGTAATGTAATTAATTTGAGATGTAATCGTTTATTTTCTCTCTTTCCACAAAGGCTTCAAAGGGGAAAAAATAGTGAAATCCTTTACCGGCGGTGTCCATGACCGCCCGTATACCAACACAAACTTCACAGCAATCCAACCATAACCAGAGAATGCATTAGCAACCCAATCAATACCGGCGGTTTTTTAGGCCCGTGCTAAAAGTGATTTTTTCTGTAGAGTAAGAAAACTATAGAATTTTAAATATGTTATTTGATTGACTTAAAAAAAATTGAGCAACAGTAAATTGAGTTGTTGAGGAATATTATCAAATATACTGTCAATCGAGATTATTAAAAATAGAAATAAAAATAAAAGAAATTAATATTACTAAAAGATGTTGAAGGGTAAAAGAAAATATAAAAAATAAAATTATTAAAACTAGAAATATAAATAAACATAACTAAAAAAAAATAAAACAAATAATAATAGATATAAATTTAAAAGAAAATAGAATAAATAAAAATAAAAACAAAAACAAAAATAAAAGAAAATGATATATAAATTTCAGAAAAGAAAAAATATATTAATAATATTTTCATTTTCTATAATTTTTTCCTCTATTTTATTTAATTTTAATTTTATTTTATTTGCAATTAGAATTTTTATTATTTTCTTATATTTTTATTTTCTTTTAATTTGATTTTAGTTTTCTTTTCTTTTTCATTTCTATTTTCTTTTTTTATATTTTTATTTTATAATAATAAAAATAGAAATAAATTTTAAACAAAAAAAGAATAACATAAAAAGAAAAATAAAATAAATATAAATATAAATATAAATATAAGTAAAATAAAATAATATATTAATATATTCTTTTCTTTTCTTTTTTCTATTATTTTAATTTTCTATTTTCTATTTTCTATTTTTATTTTCTACTATTTTTTATTTCTATTTTGTATTTTTATTTTTATTTTCTTTAATTTATATGTATTTATTATTTTCTTTTATTTTATATATTAATTTTTACTTTTATTTTATTTTCTATTTTAATTTTCTTTCATTTTCATTTTGAATTTATTATATTTTATTATATTTTTATTTTTAATTTTGATTTGATTTGATTTTTCTTTTCTTTTTATTTATATTTTCTTTTTTTATTTTGATTTTATTTTATCTTTTTAATTTTTATTTCTATTTTATTTTCTTTTCTTTTCTTGTTATTTTTACTTTCTTCTCTTTTTATTTTATTTTATTTTGTTTTAATTAATTATTTTATGATTTTATTTTCTTTTATTTTTATTTTTTTTTATTTTTTATTTTTACTTTAATTGTCTTTTATTTTCTTTTAGGATCAAATTGAGAGGGAGAAGAGAGAGTCATGCTCTTGCAATTCTTTGGTCCAGAATTACGAAAAACAAGGGAACATGTGATTAGGGGTGTAAACGAGCTGAGCCGAGCTTCGCCCAGCTCGGCTCGGGCTCGTAAAATCTGGACAAGACTTGGGCTTGGCTCGCAAAAGCTCGGCTTGGTGGATGTTATTTGGATCTCCCAACTGATGTTCTTCATCAGACAATTTCGGAATCTGAGGCTGAAAAGCTCTTGGTCATTGCTAAAAGTTCTAAGAGTCAGGATTCAATAGAAAGTGTTGGAATCTCAGAGATTAAGAAAGCAGTTTCTCTGCGTAGACAGGCTGAGAGACCTTTAATCGTGTTTGGAAAAGGTGTTGTTTTTGCTAGGGTAGAAAATGAACTGAAAAAGCTAGTAGAGAAGACTGTAATCCCTTTTATTGCCTACTCCAATGGGGAAGGGATTGTTACCTGATACGCACGAATTGGCTGCAACAGCTACTCGATCACTTACGATTGGTCGCTGCGATGTTGCACTAGTCGTCAGTGCTCGGCTTAACTGGTTACTGCATTTTGGTGAGCCACCAAAATGGTCTAAAGACTTAAATTTATCCTAGTTGATGTATCAAAGGAAGAAATCGAGCTTCGAAAACCTTACTATATATGACACCTATGAAATATAAGACCGAGCCGAGCCTACCTAAGCTCGGCTCAGGCTCATTAAAATAATGAGCTTTTTTTTTGGCTCGGGCTCGGCTCACGAACCTAAATGTTGAGCTCAAGCTCAGCTCATACGAGCCGAGCCTGACAGCCCTACATGCGATAATTGATAAAATCCAACTTACCTCATAAATGAATTCTACGGAATTGGGGCTAGAACCCTAAATTCAATTCTTTATACGCCATCAAACAACGGAATTGAAATTCTCAACCCAATTCCACCTTGAATTCTCTATGTCAGACACAGCTTAAAGGTTTCCAATTTCAGTAATCCATTGTCATAATGTGATCAAGCAGAACCTATATAGGTCCCCCCACGAATGATCTCCTCACGACTCTATACCTAATTTCTTTCAGATGCGGCCATAGATCTTTGTCTATTGTATGTGTAAGGTCTCAATCTAAAATATCTCACATAGAGCTACTTTGTTTTACATGCACTGAGAAGATATAGTTTTTGATAATAGACATAATTTGATGGATTGGGGTGGAGAACAAGATATATATTAATTTTACCGACGACAATTAGTTGGGGTAAAATATTTTTATTATTTTTCATTGTTATTGTTGTATCACAAAGGTAGGGATAATTACAACAGGGCGGGTTTTGATAAACCTTAAGGTCCTTAACCCGTCGTTAAAGGAGTCCCTAATATCAAACCCGCTACTAACCCTATTAGGGCAGTATTGAGGAAGGCGGGTATGACCATAGTTGTAAGATGTATTAAAAATAAATGATTTTTTTAAGTTAAATTTTAATTTTATATATATATATATATATATATATATATGCTGGTTTTGATAGATAAATTGCATTTCTTGGATACCATTTTCTTTTATTAATCTACTCTCTCATAAATCGTGTTGATCGAGATTAAATAATAATAAACAAAATAAAATGAAAATGATCAAAACAATGCACATAGATATTCGTGGTTCTAATTCGACAAAGCCTACGTTTGTAGGAGAAAAAAAAAATTTTATTATGTCAAAAACGAATTAAGGTTACAACTTATACTTTTATCGGATATAAAAGACAAATCCCCAATAAAGGGTATCAAAGATCGCGTTCTTTGATACCCTTTTCCTATATTAATCTACTCTTTATATATATATATATATATATAATTAGTTGGCTTTGTTACTGAGAGCATTTCGTCTGGTCTACTAGCCTGGACGATTTGCTGTACCTCGTGTTGAAATGCTTGTATCCTGTGCTGAAAAGCAATGCAGGGTACAAGCATTTAAAAATGGATGCAGTAAATCTTCCGGACAAAATTCCACACGAAATGCCCTCCTGCGGGAGAGTCCATCCAATAGTGATTTGAGGTGTTGACCAAGTCAATGGATCATAACAAGGCCCTTCAATGCATAAAAATCAAGAAAATAAGCCTTAGGCCTCCTCTTTCTATATAAGAAGGGACATAGATCTTATGGATATCATTCATTCACTCATAGAGGTATTGAACTTGAAGGGGAGATGGGAAAGTAGTAGCTCTCAGTCTCTCTCTCTCTCTCTCTCTCTCTCTTTCAAGGAGTCGAGGGTTAATTTCTTGATCATGGGGAAGTATATTGTGACTAATCTCTTGATCCTCCTTTTAAACTTGGGAGCTCTTCTTACTTCTCTTGCATGTCCTTACTGTCCATACCCAACTCCTCCTTCTAAACCACCGAAAGGTCCAAAACATCCCCCCAAGTTTCCTCCTAAACACCCTCCCAAGGTAAAACCACCCACTTTACCTAAACCACCCACCCATCCTCCTCCCAAAGTCAAACCACCATTGCCACCAAGGCCACCCAAGTATCCCCCAGTCATCAAGAAGCCACCACCGTCTCTGCCGAAGCCTCCGGTCATCAACCCACCATCTCCACCAATTGTGGTACCTAAACCACCACCAGTTGTCAAGCCTCCTGTCATACTACCACCACCCATTCCACCAGTTGTTAAACCACCACCAGTGCCACCTCCCATTCTACACCCACCACCCATTCCACCAGTAGTAAAGCCTCCACCAGTGATCAAACCACCAACGCCGCTGACTCCAATTCCAACTCCACCAGCACCACCAAAGCAGCCACCCAAGTATCCTCCAGTCGTCAAGCCACCACTGTCTCCGCCGAAGCCTCCAGTCATCAACCCACCATCTCCACCAATTGTGGTGCCTAAGCCACCACCAGTTGTCAAGCCTCCTGTCATACTACCACCACCCATTCCACCAGTTGTTAAACCACCACCAGTGACACCTCCCATTGTACACCCACCACCCATTCCACCAGTGATCAAACCACCGACGCCGCCGACTCCAATTCCAACTCCACCAAAACCACCACTAGCACCACCAACTCCAATTCCAACTCCACCAGCACCAGCACCAGCAACTCCAATTCCAACTCCACCAGCACCTGCACCACCAACTCCAACTCCAACTCCAAGTCCAAGTCCAAGTCCCACTCCACCAGCACAACAAACTTGCTCTATAGACACTCTCAAGCTAGGGGCTTGTGTGGACTTGTTAGGTGGTATGGTGAACATTATTATAGGAAGTAATGCTAAGGAAACATGTTGTCCAGTACTCCAAGGACTTGCTGATCTAGATGCTGCTATTTGTCTCTGCACCACCATTAAAGCCAAGCTTCTAAACATCAATATCATCGTCCCCATTGCACTACAAGTCCTCGTCGACTGCGGCAAGACCCCACCGGAGGGATTCAAGTGTCCTTCATGAGAGCTTGAAGAGAGGGACCTCCAAGCAATAAGCTTTCCTTTTGTTGGGTTATGTGTACGTAATAATAGATCGAATTGATAAACTACAGAGAAAACTGGGGAAAAGGATGCCAAATTTGTTCCCAGCCGTTGTGTGTATTTGAATTAAGTACAAGTTTTATATCTTTCTTTTACTCTCTATATGTATTTGAATTAAGTACAAGTTTTATATCTTTCTTTTACTCTATGTGGTAAATAAGGGAGTGGAGCAATCAATTCAATCTTAATTCTCAAAAGCTCTGTAATTTCAGATTCTCCTTTGTAATTTAGGTTCTATCAGCTGTATCCTAGAAATCAAAGTTTGGCTTCAAATGCTTCCTATCTTTTTTTTTTTTTTTAAATAAAATATCAATTTTAACCCCTCCCATGTTGAAAACTTTTGATGAGTAGCATCTTAATTATCTTACGGGGTAACAGTAAAAAATTATCATAAGAGAGTAGAAACACAAACATAAAGTAATATAAGATTTGAGCATAAGAGAGATAAAATTCTATCTCATCTTAATATATAGTAAAAAATTCACCATCAAAGCCTTGTTGTAGTACACTTTATTAGGTAGTAAAAAAAAATTATCATAGTGGTCACAAGGTTAATAAATTGTAAACTTATTTTTTTCAAGAAAAATGGAAAATAAATGTGACCATTATATATATATATATCACAAGGTTAAAGATATTCCCTGTCAAAACCTTTTCTCTCCTGGAAAGAAAATCGTTTCCGACATGTTGGTTGCGATTTTTCCAAAGATATTAGCCGTTCAAAGTCACCAATTAAGGTGGAAGTAAGTTAAGGTAGTAAAGCCGATTTGAGGTTGACATGTCTAAGTAAAGTTTTAGAAATGGTGGCATCATTTTTAGTATTGTTTACGTAACTTAGTATTACGTAAGTAATTTAGTATTGCTTATATAGCACTATCGGATTGATACCATAGGAAACATCGCACCAATTATCGGGTTTGAGGTTGATATGTCTCTTAAGATTTGTAAATAATTGGTCATCTTTTTTAATATTGCTTATGTAGCCCTATCCAATTGATACCACAGGAAACATCGCACCAAATAACCCCGACGATTTGCTTCCCACTTTGGATTAATATGTTCAATGTGAGACCAATGATTTAGACGGTAAAAAACTTTGGTTATCTTACCTATAATTTTGCGGATGAAGATCTTTTGTGAACTTGGGTTGTGTGTGAACCTTGTGTGAACCTCACATGAGATTGACACTTGTTCTATGCGGGCCCACAAAAAAGGGTGGCCATCACCGGTTAAGGTAGAAACCGGTTAGGGTTTTAGAAATGTAAGTTACCCTTCTTAGTTGCCAGGGCTCACTTAAGAACAATTGTCAATCTTGTTTGAAGTTCACACGAGGTTCACAGAAGATCCGTGTCCTAAGTTTGCATCCTTTATGAGTTCACCTCAACGGACATGGATCTTCTGTAAACTTAAATTGTGTGAACCTCATTAGAGATTGATACTTGTCTCGGGCGGGCCTCACTAAGAAAAGTGACCAACATTTTTAAAACCCTAAGCGACCTAATGAACTTGAAATTGGTTCTACGTTAACTGATGAAGGCCAGTTGTTTTAGTTGGCCCGCCTCACAGCCCATGTTCATAGAAGATCTTCATCCCACCTTAACTGTATTAGGGATATTATTGAAAAAAAAAAAAAAAAGTAAAGAGTATTAGGGTTGCATCAATAATGTGATTGATCAACAACAAGCATCCTATGTATTCCTGTACATTTCTACATTAGTCCGAACCTTCTTTCAGATGCTGCCATAGATCTCTGTCTATTCTATGTATAAGGTCTCGAGTCCAAAATATCTCACATAGAGACATGCCTTTGTACTGAGAAGATATAGTTTTTGATAATAGATATAATTTGATGGATTGGGAATGGCAGTACAGAATTTATATTAATCTTGCCGACATCTAGTTAGGGTAAAATATTTTTATTATTTTTTATTGTTATTGTTGTATTGAAAAAGTAAGGATAGCAATGGGGCGGGTTTCGATAAACCTTAACCCGTCACCATAATACTAAACCCGCTGCTAATCCTATTAGGGTTGTATCGGGCAGGGGCCGGTTTGACCACAGTTGTAAGATATATTAAACTTAAATGGTTTTTTAAGTTAAATTTCAAGTTTTTAGATATATTTACTCTTCTTATATATATATATATATATATACTGGCTTTGATAGATAAACTGCGTTTCTTTGATAATTTCCTATATTAATCTACTCTCTATATATCACTCTCTAACTAGCTGGCTTGGAGAGTCCATCCAAGAGTGAATTGAGGTCTTGCTCCTGTCAATGGATCATGACAAAGTCCTCCAATCGTTTTTGACCTTTGGCCTCTCTCTCTCTCTCTTATAAGAATAGTTTAATTTCGATCATAAATCTTGTTGATCGAGACTAAACAATAATAGTAAACACAGTAAAACGAAAATCAAAACAATGCACACAGATATACGTAATTCTGATTCGACAAAGCTTACGTCTACAAGAGAGAAAAAAAATTTCACTATATCAAAAAACGAATTAGAGTTTTAACTTATACTCTTATCGAATATAAAAGATTAATCCTCAATATATTCTTACCATACCATGGATATATTTGCCCCTTCATGTCCCTCCTCTTTGAATCTAGAGACCAAGTAAATATGAGCCACCCAATATCTCCAAGGAACCGCGTTTCTTTGATACCATTTTCCTATATTAATCTACTCTCTATATATCACTCTCTAACTAGTTGGATTGGAGAGTCCATCCAAGAGTGAATTAAGGTCTTGCTCCTGTCAATGGATCATGACAAAGTCCTCCAATCGTTTTGGACCTTTGGCCTCTCTCTCTCTCTCCTATAAGAAGAGACATAGTTTAATTTCAATCATAAATCATGTTGATTGATATTAAACAATAATAATAAATACAGTAAAACGAAAATCAAAACAATGCACACAGATATACGTAATTCTGATTCGACAAAGCTTACGTTTACAAGAGAAAAAAAATTTCACTATATCAAAAAACGAATTAGGACTCTTATCGAATATAAAAGATAAATCCTCAATATATTCTTACCATACCATGGATATATTTGCCCCTTCATGTCCCTCCTCTTTGGATCTAGAGACCATGTACATATGAGCCACCCAATATCTCCAAGGAACCGCATTTCTTTGATACCCTTTTCCTATATTAATCTACTCTCTATATATCACTCTCTAACTAGTTGGATTGGAGAGTCCATCCAAGAGTGAATTGAGGTCTTGCTCCTGTCAATGGATCATGACAAAGTCCTCCAACCGTTTTTGACCTTTAGCCTCTCGCTCTCTCTCTCTCTCTCTCTCCTATAAGAAGGGACATAGGTTATATGGATATCATTCATTCACTATTAGAGGTGTTGAAATTGAAGAGGAGATGGGAAAGTAGGATCTCTCTCTCTATCTCTCACCGAGTCTTTGAAATATTGTGGACGCAGGTTTCTTGATATCATGGGGAAGCATATTGTGACTAATCTTTTGATCCTCCTTTTAAACTTGGGTGCTCTTCTTACTTCTCTTGCATGTCCTTCGTGTCCATACCCAACTCCTCCTTCCAAACCACCAAAAGGTCCAAAACATCCACCCAAGTTGCCTCCCAAGTATCCTCCAGTCGTCAAGCCACCCTCTGTGCCTAAACCTCCGGTCATCAACCCGCCATCTCCACCAATTGTGGTGCCTAAACCACCACCAGTTGTCAAGCCACCATATGTGCCTAAGCCACCAGTACTGACACCTCCCATTGTACTTCCACCACCCATTCCACCAGTAGTAAAGCCTCCACCACTCATCAAACCACCAATTCCATCTCCCACTCCTTGCCCACCACCACTAGAACCACCAATTCCATCTCTCACTCCACCCGCACCACCACTAGAACCACCAATTCCATCTCCCACTCCACCAGCACCACCACTAGAACCACCAATTCCATCTCCCACT
>JAUPMG010092908.1:0-20754 GCA_031762675.1 Pachysandra terminalis
ACATAAATTAAAAACCTAAATAATCATGAGATTAAACCATAAAAAAGAAGGTTAGAGTTTACATCAATACTTCACAAGAACTTAGCTGCTCATAGACGTCTGAAGCTCCAAAACGCCAAAAACCGCAAGAACACGAACCAAAAACTAATTTCTAATCTAAATTAATCTTAATTATTTACTGCTTATCTCCTCCTCCAAACGAAATTAAAAGTCCCTGTATATAGATAAAGCAATCCCAAAAGGATTAGAACTCTAATCCCGCAAGAACTCTCCCAAAGAAACTCCAAATCTCGACTTTATTTTCGGACTGCCCAGAACAACCCCCTTGCGAGTCGATGTTTACTGGGAAAACATCAGAATTGGAATGTGGCTATTAGATCCAAAGTTATAGCTCTTCTTCTTTTTTTTTCCAATGGGCCCCATATTACCTCAATTGGACCTAAATTGAGGAGTTATGGCCAAAATACGGAAACTTGCTCAATGATGTCTCTGACAAATATCATGCGCTCGATCGCAAATTATTGCGATCGCTCGCATAGTGCAATTCTGGGCTGATCTTTGACTTGGGTTTTTTGGCTTCTCTTGGGCTTTCTCCTTGGGCTTCGTCCTTGGGCTTCAAGGTGTAATTGGCATGAATTTTGGGCTTTGATCATCTCCTCTTACAAACCTTAAAGCACGATCCAATTGAGGCTTTAATTGACTTGATTTAAGCCCATATTCTCCTCTTCATCACCAACCCTGCAAAACAAGATAAATGCATTAATTCATTCACATAAATATATCTCTAAGACTAATAAGCATCAATAATAAGTCCAAAAGTGCAAGTGTTACACACTTATCAGTTACCTCTTCTTCTACCAGTCATTCTGAAAATAGGATGATCAGTATCTCTGTTTAAGAATGAAGAAATCTGCCCACACTTAGGTTAGCAGCCATGTTAGTAATAACAATCAGTACACAGAAAATTTTGGAATAACAACATAGAGAAAACTTTGAAATATCAGCACATCAAAAACTTTTGGAATCTGATTTAAATTATAAAACTTAGGCTTTGATACCACTTTTGTCACGAACCAAATCTAGAGATCTCATTGGAATCCCCAAATCTAGTTTGCAACTCTCACCCCATATCCAGATGGGAGTGGATAATCGATATGTAGCCAAATATCATTTAATTAAGAAGGATATTATATAAGATTAAGTATAGAAAAGTAATGTTACAAAAAAAATTCCATTACATAACATCCTTCAAACAGAAAATAGTAGAAAGTAAAAAAACAAGTCACATGCTTTAAATCAAATCCCTATTAGCTAACCTATTTAACTAAGTACTGAATTTACATTGAATAAAAAAAAAAAAACCCTACTACAAGATCTAGTAAAACCATTGAATAAAACTCTAATTATAGTTAAAAATCTTCAAACCATCATAGTTCTCCACCTTGGTCCTCATGGTCCATGTGTCCATCATCTATAGGTCCTGAAATATGTTGTGCTCAAAAGAGTCAGCTACACTTAGCTCAATAAGTAAACAAATCAAACATAGTTTATAATTTGAAGTAGGGCCAAGGCCACTCTTCAATGGTAATCCGTATAACAATAATGAGTAATTCATGAGATATGTGCCAATACATAAGTATAACATGTTGAATTTGAAAGTATGAATAATGTACGCATCATAGTTTCTAGGAGCTTCGACGTAGAGATCACAAGCGCCTCAGTTATTTCTGAACATAGGGACTTAGCCCAAGGCCTTACAATGTGAACTTTCCTTTGTGAATCAAACATTAGCCGATCTACTAACAGAATTTCACTCTTATGATTTGGATATTGGGCATCATAAATATAAACCTTCCCTCACCATTAAATTCTTATGAGTTGGATATTGGGCCTCACAATGTGAACTTTCCCTCACCAAGAAAGTAATTAATTTAAAAAGGTCTGTTGGAATGGACGGTCCCTCAACACATAAAGATATTAGTCTCCTCACCTATCATGATTTTCAGATCATGATACTCTCATTATAGCCTTAAAAATCTGGAATAATGGATTTACATGCAAAAGGGTTGACCAAATCCATTGTCTTAAGGCAGATGAGGTGCAAGTTATAGAGTGCTCATTAACTAAGCATGAAATTGATGTGTTCAATGTGTAATAAGTCTACCTAGTATGCTGGACATGTTAAAAACATATAAAAACAATCATATCAAAATATCATGTTCCAACCAGCATGGAAAATAGTCCAAATAGGGTATGAGTATTTGAAACATGCAAAATCAAGCATAACTAACATCAAATTTGGTCTAATGAGGTCAAAATACACATGCTCACAAAATTTCAATCAAAACAAACAAAGTTGATCATTTTCGGCGCGCCTTGTGGTTCTCAACGTGTCTTTTGGGGTGCCTAGAAGATGCTCGGTGTGTTTTCTAGTGTTTTGACAGTTTTGACGTATTGTTAGTATTTTGACCATAACGTTGTGTATACTTATCGGAATCACCTCAAACTTGTTTTGTTAGAATATTAACTCAAGGAAAAATATCAAATAAAATATATAAAATTATTAGAATAGGTTCTATAATCGATAAACACAAAATTGGACTGATTCTGGGTTTCTGGATTTCTAGTATTGACACAAGATCCGAAAATAAATCATAACTTATTCAATTCTCAATGACATTAGTTAAAGCATATTGTTTTGTGTTCTTAACGAACAGGGTCATCTTAGAAAAATATAAAATATGTAAATAGGTGCAATAATCAAAAGTTCAAACCTATGCAGTTTTCCAGTTTTAGAGCTAAAAAAATCAGTTTGTTACGCTTGGTGTGCTCATGACGTGCTGAGGATGGTCTCGGTGTGACATCCAAGGAGTCAAAAATCATAAAAGGATGCTCGGTGCGTTCTCGGCTTGCCGACTTCTCTTCTGAGCTAGTTCGACGCGTGCTCGGCTCACCGAGTACTCACTGAACAGCAGGTTCTGGGCAATGTTTCCAGAATTCTAAAATTTCTACAAGTTAATTAATTATTCTTCCTTAAGTAACCTTCCTTTATCTTGGATTCCGCACAAAACCCAATAAACATATGTAGGAAAATACAAGTAAATAATAAGTAGTTAATTTACTTTGAAAACTTTTGAAAACTAATATAATTTTGAAAACTTACTTCATATGATTGAAAATAAACTTGAAACTTTACTTAAACCATAAAAAAAGTTTAATCCGAATACATACCTTGATGTTACTGAGTTGGAGTAGATAATTCACCTCTGCTCTTCTTCTTCTTCTCCTTCTGAGCTCCAAGGATTTGTGTGATTTCAAAAACAGGCAAAGACACTTTTTTATAGTGATTCGACAACTTTCTAATTATATTAGTATTATAAGTTAAGTTTAATCCTGTTCCTTTATTGGGATGTATTAGATTCTAAGCCATGAGATGAATACCCAGCTTTCCTAGTTCAACTATGTTTCTATATTTGAATATTTGAATCCTAGTAAGTTTCTAACTCCTATAGAAGTTTTTATTACTGTCGTTTAATCTAAACCATTGATTTAAGTTAAAAGTTCCTGCAAGATCCTAGCCACACATTATAATTTAAAGAGTTATTATTGTGTGTGAAGCACCTTAGTTTCCTATAGTGCATCCCACCAATCACAAACAGTCAAAGTCAAATCTGTAGCTAACTTACTAAACTTTTAAATTAACCCATATATTAATTACACCCTAACTCCTATACTTATGTTAACTACAATTTAGTCATATATTTTGGTTTGGTTATTACAGGTTCCTTGCCCTTTCCTTGCTTGATGTGTGTCATGGCCAAACACTGGGGGGTTGTGTTGGCCATCCTGAGAAGGTCAAGATTGAGAAGCCCTTCACCTTCCTGAACCTTTCTTTGATGGGACTTCCTCGCTATGTGGATTTGCTTCAATCGTAGCACCATCTAGAGGAGTAACAGCAGCAAGAGCAAGAGCAGGAGCAGGAGCATAAGCCACCTCAGGAGAACGCAGACAAGCCATACCGAGCCTCCACCTCAGCCACACCTGAACCAGAATTCGTCCCCAGACGCGGACCTTCTATTGAGGCCCAGCTTTTTGCCTCAGAGAGGGCTAACTCGAAAGCACACCAGCGGACAATGATAGAGATAGCCGGGGAGCTTCATCGGAACAGGAGGCACATTTCCAGACTGCAGAGGAGTGCAAACACCACTCTTCGATTCTTCCAGGATATTTTCGGTTGCAGCCGATCGACTGATGCTGTGCCCCTCTCCAGCATGCCACCACCACCACCTCCTGAGGATCAGCCCTAGACGTGTTTCTTTTATTTTCTGTAGTAGTGTGGAGTTCTTGTTTTTGGCGGTTTTTTCCCTGCAGTGTATTTGATTTTCATTTTCATTTTGTCGTATGTATGTTTTTGGGTAGTCAGTACCAGCCCCCTCCCTTTTAGTGTGAAGAACTAGTATGCTTTTCTTTTGTGTTTTGTCAGTATAATGAAATTGTGTCTGTGCTTGTGTTCTCTTATTTTGTGCAAATGCATTTAGATCCTTACCCTCGCTTGTAGGACTCCTTAGAGAAATTTCGGGGACGAAAGTCTTTTAAGGGGTTTAGAATGTAAGAACCTGAATAATCACCCCAAATAATTAAGATTAGAACTCAAGTTTAATTGGAAAGTTAGTAAAATAAAATCACTAGTAGGCAAGATTAATACTCTCCTAGTCCTTAATCACATGAAGTTAAAAACACAATAGGATCATCCTTAACCCCTGAAGCTAATTAGGAAAGTTAATTTATTTTAGGGAGCCAGCATGATTAGTTAACAATGACTTTAGCAATTAACTGATAATAAAATAACCAGACAAGATAATAATTTTATCTGATAGTTCTGGAGACCCTCCTCAGACCCATCAGGTAGAGCCGGCTAACAGTAGTCGCATAGGTGTTAAGTTGGAAAATATAAGACCGAAAACCCCCACTGCTAGACCTATTCTTAATCTGACCACTAGGGCCTATAAATAGAACACTTAGCTCATATTTTCATTTCTTCTTCTTCTTCTTCTTCTTCTTCTTCTCTTTTCTTTCTCTTGGAACATTAGGGATGGAGGAAGATCTTTGGAGACCTAGGAGACACGACGAAGCAACTTTTATGCCCTCCGGCGACGCCCGAAGTTGAGTATCATTTCTTTGATGTTGTTTTTGGTTGTGTTTTAACATTGTGACCATGGAGAAGGGTTAATTGTTGAATGCCCACCTTCTCCTTGGAATTATTACTTGATTTACATGCTTAGGATGGTGATTTAAACCCCCTGACCTTCCTATATGAACTGGTTTGTGGAAATTAAATCCTTAAAGTTGGGAATATTGAGAGAAAATCCCAATCCCCATTATAGACTAATCAATTTGAAAAGTAAAGAATAAGCGAACCTTCCTGGGAGGTTGAACGACTTCCCGGTTAAATTTCAACCTAATTGGACCCTTCTCGAGGTTCGGCAACCTGCTTGGTGCACCGAGCAGCCCACCGAATCTTAGAGCTTTTCTCACCTCACTGGAATGGTCATTGAGACCCAATTCCTCGAGCAAAAGAGGTCTCTGAACCCAATATTTGGAGAAAATCCAAGTTCACTTTTGGCCTATCGAGACTCTTCCAGACCAAACCCCGAAGTGCCAAATCATTTGGCACGTTTTTGTCTTTTTCGGTGTCTCCAATGCCCGTCGAGGACCAAGCCAAACAGTTCCCTTGGTCCGATGATGGAGATTCAAATGTGGGCACATGTATCTTGACCAACCTCACATGTCTGGCCCATTTCCGGAGCCAAAAGACTTGCCATGCAAATATGACCCCCCAAACCGAAAATTAGCTTTCCTAGATTTGGCCGAGCAATAGGAGACTTTGAGGAACCTTGTGTGAGTGGCCCCAAAACACTTCCATTAGCTCTAGACTATCACTATATACATCTTTGGATGCTAAGAGTAGAAGTTATGGGGTGATAACACTCAAATTGGTTGGAAAGGCACTATTTGATATATTTCCTTGTATGGTTTGCTGAGATGAATGATTGGTAAGGTGTCGATACACCTCAAATACATATTTGTGATATTGGAAACATGTTTGGATGCTTAAGTGTGATTGATATTGGGTATGGAGTTGTACGTGTTCAGTTTGGCTTATCTCACCCTAATTGGTGGATGTGTTTACTTGTCCTCCTTTCATGACATTTATGAACTATCATAATGTGTGTTATGTACTATAGTACTTCATAGAGTATATTGTGGGGCTGTGCCCATATGCTTTATGTAATGAATATACGTCTCTGATGCATTGTATGTTGCATTAATGAATGGATCTGAATATGAGGAATTGCATATGAACGTTCCAGCTGTGATAGCCTAGTCTAACACCCCATATGATACCTTTGGGTTTAGACTCACACGTGAGATAACTGACTTGTTGACTATTATTGTCCTATGAGAGGACCCTTTTTATTATGCCCAAGCTGAGAGAGAACCGAATGAGGGTATGCCTCTACAGACTTGAGGGATGATGTTTACCCAAGGATCCACACGTTGGTGTAAGCTTGGAAGATGGTGAACTATCCCAAAGATCCGCACGTTGGTGTAAGTTTGGGAGACAGTGAGACCATAATAATACCCTTATGTTGGATTATGAATATGTATGATTCTCTGAGGGATCCGCACGCGGGTGTAAGTCATGGCTTTGGCCCGTGATAAAAAATAAGTGGGAGGATTATGCCTCCTTGGTTGAAAACCCATAAAAATTTGGTGTACACATAGAATAATCCTATCCCTTAGCCGTAAAATGGGAGAGAATTCAAGTTGCTGGGACACCCTAGATAGAGATTGAGATCACGTGGGAACTTACTATATTTCACATAGCCATATAGAGTTTCTATTTCATTTTGCATTTGCACGTCTTTGTTGATATTAGTGTGGGAGCCTTGTGTATGAAACACTTGGCCTAATTTCCATATAGATTTAAGCATATAGTTATAGAAATGTTAACTGTTGAGTTATACTCAGTCAGGATGGGAGAGAACAACGAATTTTGTGAAATTATCGATATTCCACTCTACTATTCACCACTTACACATATACTGTTCATATACACATTTCTTTCACTTGTTGCACTTTTCTCATAATGTTGGAGCATGAGCAAATATACTTCATTGAAGGATTACTCATTCTGGCTTCCAGCTTATGTGTGTTGTTTTATATATTTCAGGTTCAGGAGCTTAGTCACCAAGAGAGAGAACCTGGATTGGGTAGCGCGCTCTGGTAGAATACTAGCATTAATCTAGATGTAGACTTTTATTCACTTAGATTCCATCAGATTAAGTTTTGGTGTTATTAGTTACTTATATCTTACTAGAACTGTCTTAGTTTTCCGCTTATGTTTTGACCATGTTGATCCACTCCTATAGAGATATGGGGTGAGAGTTACGAATAAATTAGAAATCTCTGAAAATCGGGATTTTTTGGTTGGTTCGGGACATAAACCCTTTAGTTAGTTATAACGTACATTGTACATAACCTAGGATCGATCTAATTATATAAAGTATGATACTTTTTTGAGTTCAATTGTGATTGTTCGTACGCGTACTTCTTCATGGACCCGTTTCTATGTATTGATGAAATATGATGTTATTTGTAGTTAATTGTGACTGTTTAACACACTTGTTACTCATTGAACCCTTGTTCGTGCGTTACAAATACGACTATTAGATTATGGATCATATGCAAGTGTAATGGATGGTTGATATGCGAATTGGTCGATAACGCACATTATATACTAAGTGTGATTGTTTAGTTGAGTTTATATGATTTCCTCTTTATGGACCAACTATCCATGTTACTTAGAATGTGATTCATATTACTTGTGAAGTTGATGATCTACATGTTTGTTGGTTGTTATTATACCTTGTACACAAAGATTGAATGTTTAGTTATTGTGCACCCACTCACATGCACTGCATTGGCTCTTGACCATGGATTTGGTCTATGAGTAATACCTTGTTCCTGAGTCCATATTTCTAGGAATCCATATTATTACAGGAGAATATTATGATCTGGAAATCATAATAAGAGAGGAGACTTATATTATATGGGTTGAGGGATTGATCATCCAAATAGACCAAATTTTTTGTTATCTCCCTTGGTAAGAGATACGTCCTAGGTGATGATCCCAAGAGACGTGAGGAAAGATGATAGGTGAGGGTTCTTCATGTTGATAAGACCTAATATCCGAATCATGAGAGTGAGCTCTGATAGTAGATTGGTATTGTGTGGTTCTCTGAGGATCTTCTTGGTAATGCCTTGGGATTTGTCCCTGTGATCGAAAATAAGGTGAGGCGCTTGTGTCCTCTAGGTTGAAACCCCTAGAAACTATGTTGCGCACATAGAATAATCTGCTATTTCTACCATATATTAGGGGATGGATATGTTTGAGCATCCTTGGGTAGAACGATTGAGATCATATAAGGAACCAACATTTAATGGTTACTAGACAGAAAGGATCTTATCTTTGGGTATGGCCCTGTTTAGGGAGGGATGGTCCGTTAAGACATCTTGCCCAAAGCCATTTCATATTAGAATGTTTTTTTAGATCACATTTGGTGATTATTGTGAAATAGGTACACAACATGCATAATGAAGATTCGACCCCTTGCATCTCATTTCATCTAATTAAATTGATAATTGTGCGAACTGAATTTATTGAGTAATGACCTGACTCTAAGTTAATCATACTTAATTATGAAGTTATTTACTTACTGGTTAGTGTAGCTCATGCTTTTATGGAATCACCTTTCAGGTCTTTTAGATGAAGTTTAATTGGGAAGATGAAGATCAAGATGGAGCCCGGAAGAAGATGAAGAAGATATTAATTTTTGCTTGATGTAATGTAATAGATTAGTAATTTTCTTATTTAAATTACCTGTTATATAAATATTTTATCGGGACTTTAACATAATATGAGACTTGTATTTTATAGACTTTCTTTCCATTTTTTATTCCTTGGATTTGAATGTACATCTCCACCTTACTATTTATCCCTTAGTGTGATTTCCCAGATATACCTTGATACGCTGATGTTTGGTCTTAAATACGTTAGTCATCTCTAGGATTTTATTTAAGATTTTTACTTGAACTTGTAGTAGGAGTTAATTTGAAAGCACTAGACTCGTGTTACTTCCATTGTTTGTTTGAAGGTTTTTTGTACTGGATATTATTTTAAGAACATTAATATCTCATAACTTATATCTTATATAATATCCGTTTTATTTAGAGATCTTGGTTAGATATTGCTTATCCAGTTCGAAGTTTTGTTTGGGTGAGAGTTACGAATTTAAATTTGGGATCTCAAATGAGGCTTCCGGTTTGGTTTGTGACAGGACTCCACACTCCTCTGCAATCTCAACATCTGCCTTCTGTTCCAACGGAGCTCTGTTGCAATGTTCATCCGCATCCAGTGGTGAGCTCTCGAATTTGCCCTATCCAGGGCAACTAGTCGGGCTTCAATGGATGGTCCGCACCTGGTGACGAAGTCTGTTCATGGGGCAGCTGAGGTGGAAGCTCTGTGAGCCTGATCTGCCTGCTGCTGAGGAGTCTCGAGCTCCTGCTCTGGCTGCTGTTGATGCTACTCCGACTCCGTGTAGTAAGGAAGTCCCATCAAAGTGAGATTTCTGAAGCTGAAATATTTCTCTATCTTCTTCTCCTCAGGACGGCTCAACACAATGCCTCAGTGTCTAGCCATGGCACACATCAGACTGTCAAAGGGAAAGGCACCCTTTCGTGTGTACCGAACATACCGGATAATGTGGCCCATCACCAAGGAGGGGAAGCAAAGACGCTGGCCCGTGACAACCATATGAAGTGCTCGAACCATGAATGGCATGAGCTCACTGGTATTGCCGGAGCGAGGGTAATGGATTGGAGGATCCTATAGGTAGGGCGAAGTTTGGTGGAAGAAAGGGAATTGTCCCAATTCCATGAGGCATTTCTGCCACATAGAATCTGAGTCACAGCGAGGCGCTCAGAAAAGGGAAGGTCGGCGATGGTGCTAAGCTCGTTGTTCCTGGGGACATTCATAAGAGTGGAAATAAACTGGAGGTCAAGGACATGGGGTTCGCCGGAAAGGTTGAAAGTGACAGAGGAGGTCTCGAAGTTGGTCAATGTGATGTACCCGTACATGCTCCAGGTGAGAGTCTCAAAGGCCTCTGCACCCCAAGTCAGGAGGGGTTCCCAATCAATCGCCCTAAGGATGGTAGGGAATCCATAGGACTCTACGTGAGTGCTCAAGGTGGGTCTCTCTATGATGATGTCCTTGTCGGCATACTCGTGGAGAGAGACTTGGGGTTCGGGTTCAACACTAAAGGGGGAGTTGATATCTTCCTCTTCGTAAGAATCGAGGGTGTTCTCCTAAAGGTGGATCCCTTAGTGGTTTTCCTAGAAGTCTTTTGGGTTTTCTTTCCTCTAGGCATGTTGATCTAGGGTTTAGAGAAGATATAAGGGAAGAGAAATTTGTTCTAGGGTTTAGAATGTACTAGATTTAAGCTAAACCAAAGGAAAGAGAAAGGGGAAATAAACTACCTTGAGTCAAGTGGAGTTCGGAGGGGCTGAATTGCCTAGAAATGAGGTTGGAAAAGGTTGAGGAAAGAGCCAAGGAAGAAGAAGGAGAAGAAATGAGTGAAAAACTCAAAATAATATAAATAGAGCTCGGCTAGGGCTTCGGCCCGACATTCGGTGATCCGAACAGGTTGCCGAACAGGTTGCCGAGCAGGTCGCCGAAGCCAGCCGAAGGGAAAAAATTAAAAAAAATTAAACAGACATTTTTATTAAAATTTTAGAATCCAAAGCATCACATTTAATCGCTCGAAACATGAAAATTGTAGAGAAGTTAAATCTGGTGAGGGTCCTGGCCCGGGTCCGGCATGAATAGTACCTTCCCAGACTTAGATCCAAAACAGTTGAACTACCTACATAAAAATATTATTATTATAGTAATTTGGTGAGATATAATTAGTTATAATTTATTAATATTCTTATTTAAATATATAATCCAATTTTTGAAAATTTCTCAAACTTCCTAGCCTAATGCATTTGCAACTACATTCCCTTTAAAATCTGAAAATTTGTCAACGTTGGGTTCTATGTAGTTTTAAATTTATTCACAATCAACAATCATAAGTCTTAGATCATCATATCCTATAAAACATGATAATCTAATACTCAACAAAGACTTCATCCTAGTAGCCTCTACCTTAGAACTTTCAAGAATAGTAGCACTAGTTATTCCGGATTGTCCATCCGGAGTTACTAATTAGGGTGCACAAACGACAATCATTCGTACCTCAACATCTCACATCCTACTTATATCTCACATCCTACTTAATCCCCTTAACCCTTACATATCCTAAACTGGAGATTAACCTATATGGTCCTACCCTGAAGTCCTATGCAAATCCTATGCTTGTTACTTAAGTCTTAAAAGAACTTAGGCTCTGATATCATTTTTGTCACGACCCAACCAGAACATCCCAATTTTTGAGATTTCTGATTTATTCGCAACTCTCACCCCATATCACTATGGAAGTGGATAACAATGGTCAAAACATAAGAGGAATACTAAAACAATTCTAGTAAGATATATGTAACTAATATAGCCAATTCTAAATCTGATGAAGTCTAAAAGAATAAAAGTTTAATTCTAGACCAATACTAGATTTCTACCAGAGTGCAGTACCCAATCCAGTCTTTCCCTTCGTGATCAAGCTCCTCAACCTAAAAGATATAATACAATACATATAAGCTGGAAGCCAGGATGAGTAATCGTTAAATGAAGTGTATTGGCTCATGCTCCAACATTACGAGAAAAGTGTAACAAGTGTGAGATATGATAGGCATACCATATGTGCTAGTGGTGATGAGAAAGTGAATAATCATAGAACTCATTCCAACCATTGTCCTCTCCCATCCTCACTGGGTCTAACCTCAAAGGTCAACATCTCAATAATCATATGCCTAAATCTACATGGGAATTAGGCCAAGTGCGTCATACACAAGAATCTCAAAATAATATTAACAAGAACATGCAATGCAGAATGAAGTGTGTTGTATGGACAATTGAAATAAGGTAAGTTTACCTTATGATCCAATACGACTATCCAGGATATCTCACCAATGTGACTTCATCCCCGTATTTACGGCGGAGGGATAGGATTATTCTATGTGTACATCATAGTTTTATGGGTTTTCAACCAAGGAGGCACAATCCCCCCACTTATTTTTGAACATGGGTAATAACTCGAGGTTTTCACCAATGTGAGTAGTCCCTCAGGGAAATCATACTTATTCACATTCCAACAGTAGGGTATAATTATGATTCATCATTTTCCAAGCCGCACCAATGTACCGATCCTTGGAAAAACGCCTTACCACAAGTCTGCAGAGGAATACCCCCAAGGGTTCTCTCTCAACTTGGGTGAAAACATCACAGTCCTCTCATAGGACAACAAGGTCAACAAGTCTAGTCATCTCATATGACAGTCTAACTCAGGGCATCACACGGGGTGTTAGACAGAGTTCTCACAATAAGTTGGTCCATATGCATCTAATAATACTCAAATCCTTAAATTAATGCGTTCACCCAATGAGTCGCAGGCATATATTGAAACAAGCAATCACACGGGCACAGTCCCATAATTCTACTCTATAAGGTACCATAGTACACAAAGCTACATATAATCACTCCATAGTTATCAAGTCAAATAGGAAAGTAAGAAGGGCATAAACTAAATATAAATATGAGACAATCCAATAGAGTACATACATGCCCCAAATCACACGATAAGCATAAGAAAACTTCTAAACTTATACTCTTCATCACAAGATTGCATTTAAGGCAAAAGATCCATATATGACAGTTCATATGTGCAAATCATGCAAGGAATGTAAGGAAATATCACTTTTTCATCCAAAACAAGAGTTAACACATCACAACTACCTCCTTTAATACTCAAACATGTGTAAAATGATGGTGATGAGCTCAAGGAGGGGTTTTGGGGTCACTGACATGAGTTTCCCACAAAACTCTTCTCGCTCGGCCAAATCTAGAATGGCTAACATTCGGGTTGGGGGGTCATATTTTGCATGGTAAGTCCATTGGCTCTGGAAACGCGCCAAACATGTGAGGTTGGTCATTCTACACGTGCCCATATCCAAATCTCCAACATCGGATAAGGGGAGACACTCTGCGAGGTCCTCAGCGACCTCTTAGCTCACCAAAAATGGTAAAAGGTGCCAAATGATTTGGCACTTCAGGAACTGGTCTGAACGAGTCTTGATAGACCAAAAGTGATCCTGGTTTTACTCCAAATTTTGGATTCGGTGAGGTCTCGGCTCGCCGAACAGGGTCTCGGCGACCATTCTAGTCAGCCCAGAAAAAGGCTCTGAGATTCTGCGGACTACTCGGCACGCCGAGTAGGTCGCCAGACCACAGGAACGGTCCAAATTACCTGCAATTTCACCTAAAGAACACACATCCTACCAGGAAGGCTCTGTTGAGCTTTTCAGGTCAAGATTGTTAATCTAAATGTGTATTTTGTAGGTTTCTCTCAACTTTCCTAACCGTAGGGATTTGATTCTCTTAAAATTCATTTCATAGGGAAAGTCTAGGGGTTTTAACAACATCCTAAGCATGGAAATCATTCAATAGATTAAAAGGGGAGGTAGGCATCCAACAAACAAGCCTTTCCTCTTGGTCACAATGCCAAAACACAAGCAAATACGAAATCAAGGAAGGGATACTCAACTTGGGGTGTTGCCGGGGTGCGTCGATGCTGTTCTGTCACATCTCCGAGGTTTCCAATGATCTTTGTTCATCATCAAGGGCTCCAAGAGAAAGAGAGGAGAAAGAAAAATGAGGTTATGAGTCTTGTGTTCTATTTATAGACCCTAATGGCAAGGGTGTGAATAGGAACAGTTGTAGGGGTAATACAGGATTTTCGGTCCTATACTTTCCAACTGGACACCTATGCGGCTACTATTAGAGGGGTTTTCCTTATGAGTCTGAGGTGTGACTCTAGAGCTACCAGATACAATTTATTATCTAGTCCTACTATTTTATTTTCCATTTAATTGCTAAAGTCACTGTCATCTAATAAATTAAGTTCCCTATATTAAATTAACTTACCTGATTAGTTTTAGGGGCTTAAGGGTGTTCCTAATGAGTTTTATGAGGTTAAGGATCAAGTGAGTATTAATTCCTACGTATCGGTGAGTTTGTTTACAAGGTTTCAATTTTAACCTTTGTTCTAATTTAGTTATTATGGGTGATCATTCAGGCTCTCACATGTTTAGTGTGTAATGTGAAGTATAAAGGGTAATGTGGTGTATAATGTATGATGGAGTGCATTGTGTAATATGAAGTTTATTATGCAATGCATCATATGATATGAATGTATGTATGATGTGACTCATTGCAATTCATGGGTGGTTATGCCAAGGCTTACTGACAAGACAACGGCAACGACGGCCAAGTAACTGTTAGTAATCATTGCTTTTAGGGAATTTATACAACCCAAGGTAGAATGCCACAATCTTTCCTTTCAGGGAATTTATACAACCTAAGGCAGGAAATGTGCCATCTTTCCTTTCATGGAATTTATACAACCCAAGGCAGAAAATGTGCCGTCATTGCTTTAGGGAATATATACAACCCAAGAATGCCACCATCTTTCCTTTCAAGGAATGGGACCCTAGGCAGGATAAGCTGCCATCTTTCCTTTCGGGATCTACCCAAGGTAGGAAATTCACCTTCACAAGCACAATTCAAGAAGCTCAAAATTTCATATTATCCACAACATCAGGATCACCAATGCATGCTATATACTTTACTTGCAACATTATGCAGTTCTATAGATAGATGTGAGGTATAAGATCAATTTCCATAGGAATTAATCAAACTAAATTCACAATACATTCTAATTTCATCTTCATCATTCATGTCATAGTACACCTTCAAAATCATAGAGATGCACTAATAACACAGCATACATAATAGATTCTATACTGAAACTAGGCATTTTACACCATTTATTGCACAAAACCTTATACAAGCATTTCATTCACAAACTAATTGCACACACACACACACACACACACACACACACACTCTAAATGACTTCATGGCACTTCTCATGAAATCTCAAGAGGATTGGAGCTCGGCAGGTTCTCAGCAACTGCCGAGCTTCCTGCTAACCCCTCTCGGCAGCACACCTTGGTGGCTGCCGAGTTTCGGTTGCAGTTCCCGAGAGTTGCCATGTCTTGGCAGGTACCTCTGCAGCTGCCGAGCAGGCAGTTCATGCCCAGATTTTGATTTTCTTCCTAGAACTTAGTGCCAACACTTCCAAACACCAAAATTTGACATTTTTACACCTTAAAATCATGAATTTCACTTACATAAACTAAATTATCATGCCATAATCAAAACCTAACCTTCATACAAGATTGAAATGGTAATTCACTACATTCTCAAACATTAAAATTCATAGATCTCAAAATTCAACCATCATGAACGTATCATCATACAACATGGAGAAATCATAGATATGCTCATTCAAATCACATACAACCCATGGTCCTATATGCATTATCTATAACTTCATCACGTACTATGAACATGCTTACCGTAGAACTATGAAAATTCCTACCTCTTTCAAAGTTGGATTTTTCTTAACCTTTTTCACCCGGATTTGCTAAATAGAAACTTCCTTTACTTCAGATTTCTGAATTCTCTTTTTCCTTCTTCGATTGTTTCTTTCAAAAACTGATGTAAACTTCCCACTTCCACTACACGTATGGTAGTTATGTTAGTGGGGATTTCCCACCACTAATAAATTCAAAAAATATGAAATGTCCAAATTTTCTTTACCTCTCTTCTATGGGCCAAACGAGCAGCCCATAATCCATGATTAATCAAGTTTTGGCGCCCAAGCCCAAATCTCCTGAATTAATAAGAATTTCATAAGTTACCCCATAATTCTATAATATTATAGTGTAGTCCTATTCAGCAATTGTCTTAACAATTAACTCATAAGGTTCATTTAATTGATTAAATAGATCTTAACCTTTAAATTTAAAGTGCGAGTCTCGGTCATTACATCATGGTAACCCAAACGGTGTATTTTCTCTTATTTAAATTAGGGGTTTTGCATAAAACGAACGACACAGGAAAAAAAAAACATTAACGTTTTCTACTCTTCCTCTACTTCTCTACAATTTGTTTTTGTCGACATTTTCACCTTTATCAGTTCTTTAATTTTCTGAGCAAGCGTTAGTGATGTGGGGCTCGAGCTTGATCAAATTTGTGCAGATTGATCAAGCTTTTAGTGGTGGTCTGGGCTATTGTATCCTGGAGGTGTTACGCAGAGATTGAACGCGGCTACACAAATTTCCACATGGTATAAATCACCTCAAAGACAGTGACCTAGTTCGTGCCTCACCCGAACCGTTGCTTTCTTTAATTGAAGACTTTTGTTATTTCTACAAGAATCGATTTTGAAAAATCAGGTATTATTGTTTCAGTATTTTACCATTCGAAGAACAAAAATTTTAAGGTGAATTCAACCTATGAAAAATACTAGGAAAAACGCATCTGCATCCTCTTATTTGAATAAACCATTCAAATTCAACAATGCAAATTTTAGAAGATGAAACAAAAGATATTTTTCTATCTTAATTTGATGAGGGTAGCCTATGTTATAACCGATGACGACCGTAGAGATTTTGAAGAACTTGTTAGTTTCGGGTCAGTCTTTAAGTGGAAAGACTATAACTCTGAGTTCAAGAATTACATTCTTAACGCAGTATCAGACGACCTGTATGACTTTTATACTCCTTGCAAAACTACAAAGGAAATGTGGGGGCACTTTAGAAAAAATATGATATTGAAGAAGCTGGGTCGAAAAAATACATTGTCTCAAGATATTTTAAATATCAAATGGTGGAGGACAACCTATAGTTCCACAGACCCATTATTTGCAAATGATAGTCCATGAAATTCGTTCTGAGGGAATGAGTATAGATGAGCAGTTCCAAGTGGATATGATCATTAATAAACACCCTCCATCATGGAAAGAATTGAAGAATGCCTTTAGGCATAAGACCAAAGAATTTTCCATGGAGAGTCTGATCACTCGTCATCGAATTGAAGAAGAAGCAAGGTTGCAAGACAAGAGAGAAGATCATTCTATGGACCATTCTAAGGTATCTGGTGACACAAAAAAAACTTTCTCACAATATTTAGAGTTCCCAGACCCACCTGAGACCCAAAGGAAAATTTATGAAGAAGATGAGTCCGTTCAACCAGAACAAGAACAAAGAACAGATCCAAGGACCTCCTTCAAAACAAAACAATACTGATAAGAAATTTCACTGGTACTTTTGTGGCAAACTGCTCGCATTTGTAGACAATGAAAATCTCAACCGGTCGCACAAGCTAACCTGACCGAAGAGCCCTTTGTGGCTATGCTTACTGAGGTTAATATCCTTAATGATTCTGAAGGATGGTGGATCAACACGAGCGCTTCCAGGCACGTGTGCTATGAAAGGAACTGGTTCAAGATTTATTCTCCTAACGAGAAGGAGCAGTCTATATTGCTTGGAGATTCATATGCGATTATTGTTCATGGTTCTAGGGATGTGGAGCTTCAGTTTACCTCTGGTCATGTTCTGACTCTGAAGGACGTACAACACACACCAGAGATGAGGAAGAATTTAGTTTCTGGGTTCTACTGAATAAGGGTGGGTTTAGGCAGATTATAGAGTCTGACCAGTTTGTACTGACCAAGCGTGGGGTTTATGTGGTGAAGGGTTATGCCTCTAAAGGCACGCTTAAATTGAACATCAAAAATTTTAATAAAGCTTCTATGCATAAGTGATTTAGGATTAATTCCTAAGATTAGTAATGTGACTCATTTGATAAATGTGAATCATGTTACATGGCTAAGATTACTAGAAAACCATTTAATAGTGTAGAAATTTCACGCCCTGGATCCCGATACCCGAATTCCTAGGAGGGTGGCACGGATCACGAGGTGAGACCTTCGGGTTCCCAACCATGGAACGCGGATCACCAACCAAGTGAACAATATAAGTAACTATTACTTCTATTGAACCAATCAGAGTGTGGAAGCAAAAGTCCAATAAAAATATATCCAAATTACGTCCTGTTATTCTAATGGCTTCAGAGGAGCCTACAACCAAAACCAACACAAGAACTAATAAACAATTCCAGCAATGAAACAAATAATGCTAAACTCCTATGATCTATCAAGACAGAAGTCCGAGTCCAAGTACATCCATGCTAACGTCAACCTTAACCTGCAACATGAAATGTTGCGTGAGCTTAGAATGCCCAGTAAACAATAATCCTGTCCTCCATCCTTGTACCACACAATTAGTCGAACAACAACAATATAATTATTAGCAGTCTCATGTTATCCAAATCAACCATACATTCGCACAACCAGGTCATATATAAGCATGTTACAAAACAGTACATAAAACAGATAATAGATGCCATGCAAGATGCAATGCACAGGGATGGTCAACACAATATGATATCGCACGCATATTATGAATGCAAGTGCCTAGACATGAGTGCAAGTCTAATTCGATTTTCCTAGCCGGTGATCAACCGGTGCCAAGTATCACATACTTAGTGTTGCTAGCATGAACCGATCACATCTCAACAACAACAACAATCACAACTCCCACGTGTACATCTTAGTTTTGTAGGATTCGCAACCAACCGAGTACAACTCCCGAGCTATTTACTTGCATTTAGGGAAAGGGCCCCAGGGAGGTCCTACACAAGGACGATTACCCACACCTTACTTTTAGGGACTACAACCCAGGGAGAACCTCACAGGATGATTACCCACTAGCATTTAGGGATTCAAACCCAGGGAGATCCTCACAAGATGATTACCCACAACAAAGGCCTCAAACCTTGATCCGTCACTGCCTGGTTGACAGGACGAGCTATTCCACATGATAGTAGGATTTGTAGTGATAACATCCTATGGAAGCTATCTGTGCACCCATACACATGAATAATGCGCCGGAAGCCATCACAGGTATCCTTTCCTCCAATCAGTAGGATTGCCAGTGATAACATCCTTTGGAAGCTATTCGTCTGCCCATACAAACAAATAATCCGCCATATGCCATCACGGGTATCCTTTCCACAATCAATAGGATCACCAGTGATAATACCCATTAGAAGTTACCCGTGCGCCCATACACATGAACAATCTGCCGGATACCATCACAAGCATCCTTTCCAGAATCAATATATCACAAGTACAACAATCAAGTAGATTACTATGTGTCCACAACCAAACGAGATCAACCTAAGACGGAAATTTTGGTCACACTAACCTCGGAACACCAAGATTGACTCTCCATGGTCAAGTCTTGCTTCCGAAAATCAACAACAACAACGGCTGAAGCCCCACACCATCCACCTAGGTCATCCTCCAAAAATCCAATTCACTGTGCAAGTTACAGGGTCGTCGGTAAAGGCATCGGTGGACCGAGGTCTGTCGAAGGGCAAAAATGAACTAAAATACAGTCTCTATCGGCAGAGGCATCGATGGACCGAAGGGTCACTGTGAGTCACAGGGTCATCGGCAGAGGTGTCGATGGATCGAAGCCTACCGAACTGCATGATTCTCAGTTTTTCTGGGTTTTTCTTTGGGTCTCGGAATCCAAATCTAGGTTATCAAATCCATTCTAAACATCACAAATCCACTGCTATAACTCCGAAAGCTTACACAAACATCCAATAAACCATTCAAAACAAGTACAATGAGAATCTAAGCATTAAATCATCAAATAACACAAACTTCATTTGAAACTAAGAACTTGAGATGTAGATTTCAATAAGAGAGCTATACTCATTCCAGCAACCTACCTAACCAGAAAATATTATCTAGAATCAATTTTCACACTTATATGATTATCAGGGACATAACTTATTATGCATCATCACCGATTCAAAGAGATCATGGAAGAATACAATATGGATTGAAATAAATCTACAACCAAGAGAATACATGAGAAGATCACACTTATGAGACCTAAATCCAGGGAATCGATCTAGGAGAAGACTAAGAATCAATGCAAGGATTATACAGAGAATAACATTTACCTCGTGCTAGTTCCGGATTTGATCGACAGCCCAATCATCTTTTCCTCTTCTTCTTCTTGTTCTTCTTCTTTCCCCACAAATGGTTAGGACGGCTAGGGTTTCTACCCTTTTGTCTCTATGTGCACCCTCCCCAAAATTGTGTCTTAAGAGATGGAAGGTGTGGGAGAAGATTATGGTAACCTCCCCTTCCTTTCTCACACGACCAAGCCCACGACACCCACGTTGCCATGTTCGTTGAGATTGGAATCTAAATTTATAAATTACACTAGCCCCTATAAGTTTTAATCTAATTACATAATAACCCCCAACTCTCCACATAGGTTTCAATTATAACTCTATTGTCAAATTAGCCTATTAATCCACATTAATAATTTCAGAAAAAAATCATAATTAATTCCTATAACACTCTTATTGATTTATCCTCATTAATTCTCTTGATTAATTAATCTTTAATTAATATATATTTATTTACGTGTTAGGGTCACTACCGTCTCGGGGGGGGGGGGGGGGGGGGGGGGGGGGGGGGGGGG